>JBBPOC010000236.1:0-22140 GCA_038091235.1 Tylopilus rubrobrunneus | reverse complement strand
AGACTAACCCTGAAGGTGTGTGGGTTGTGAATATCTGAGCGTGTTGACGGCGTCATAAGCCTCGTGAACCTGGGTCGCCGTGGCGATATATTTTGGGGAAGGGGAGTCGGTTAGCGAATCCTGGTCGGGGATGTCTTGTTCGTCGCGAGTTCCTTCGATGTCTTCAAGGGTGACGATACGCGCCATGGCCTGGACGGGGATGGTCGTATATGCGGGTGCTTTGAGGCCCCAGTGGGCATAGGCATAGGCGTAGAGGCCAGCGTGGGCGAGATCACCATGAGACAGGAGAACGAGGTCGATCGTTGGTGCGCATCTATGACGAAGAGAGTGAGCGCGACGTGGACGAGAGACAAGAGACGTACTCTCGCAATGCAGCACAGTAAGCGTCGGTGAGGACGGGGTGTTCTGGAGACCAATCTGGGGAGCCGCAGTCGAGGAGGACGCGTACGTCGTCGACGTGGAGGAGGTAAGCAAGGGGTGCGAGGGAGTCCGCGCCGACTGCCCCTGCGAGCGGTCTGAAAGTGATCATGACCCGAGTCACTAATACTTGCACTTGACATAAACGAGGTCACTCGTGGGAATGTAATGATTAGATAATCAACATGTGTTTGTGGACCTTTTTTAAACCCTCGGCCCAATCTCTCTGTCTGGACCACCCTCCTCTCTCTCCAGTAAGTACCTCGACGCGTCTTGTCGCGTCTCCCCGCTCACTCTCCCCACTTTCACAGCCAATCCGTCTCAAATCATGCGTGAAGTCATCTCTGTCCACGTCGGCCAGGCCGGTGTCCAGATCGGAAACGCCTGCTGTACGTCTCTTTGACGCGTCGCACACTTGACACTAATCCCTCCTCACAGGGGAACTCTACACCGTCGAACATGGTCTGAGCGTAATTCTTCCCCCCTTACCTTTTTTACTTGCCGCTGATCTGTCATCTTCAGCCTGATGGCCGTCTCGTCGAAGGCTCCCCATCTGCCAACGATGATGGCTTCAGCACGTTCTTTTCCGAGACCTCTTCGGGAAAGCACGTTCCTCGGTCACTCTACATCGACTTGGAGCCAAATGTGATTGACGAGGTCCGGACCGGTACCTACAGAAGTCTCTTCCACCCCGAGACTCTGGTCACCGGTAAAGAAGACGCCGCAAGCAACTGTAGGTCGATCAGCTTTCCTTTCTACTGCTCTGTCTCATCATGCATTTAAGACGCTCGTGGTCACTACACGATTGGCAAGGAACAGATCGACAACGTCATGGACAAAGTTCGTCGTCTCGCCGACAACTGTGCTGGTCTACAGGGCTTCTTTGTGTTCCACTCCTTTGGTGGTGGCACTGGATCGGGCTTTGGTGCTCTGATTCTTGAACGTCTTTCCACCGATTACGGTAAAAAGTCAAAGTTGGAGTTCAGCGTGTACCCTGCTCCTACGATGGCAAACTCTGTCGTCGAGCCCTACAACTCCGTCTTGACGACCCACACGACCCTTGAGCATTCTGATTGTTCGTTCATGGTCAGTTGGCACATTACATATATTTACGTACTTCGCTTATCGACATGCGATCCAATTAGGTCGACAACGAGGCAATTTACGATATCTGCAAGCGGAACCTCAACATCTCGTCCCCTAGCTTTACCAACCTGAATCGCTTGATCGCTCAGGTTGTCTCATCCATCACGGCCTCTTTGCGTTTCGATGGTTCCCTCAACGTCGATCTCAACGAATTCCAGACCAACCTTGTTCCGTAAGCCTAGCGCGCTTTGTCGTGGTGTTTTTTTTTCGGCTGAGCGTACCATAGCTTCCCTCGCATCCATTTCCCATTGGCCACGTTTGCTCCCATTATCTCTGCAGAGAAGGCTCATCACGAACAAAACTCGGTTGCGGACATGACTTTCTCGTGTTTCGAGACTGGCAACCAGATGGTCAAGTGCGATCCCCGTGAGGGCAAATACAGTACGTCAACTTCTGCCTCGTGTTAGTCGTTTGTTAAGTCGATTATCAGTGGCGTGTGCACTGCTCTATCGTGGTGATGTCGTTCCCAAGGACGTCAACGCGGCTGTCAGCATTATCAAGACCCGTCGAACCATCCAATTCGTGGACTGGTGCCCCACCGGCTTCAAGCTTGGTATCTGCAACGAGCCGCCCGCGCACATCCCTGGTGGTGACCTCGCCAAGGTGTCCCGTAGCATGTGCATGTTGTCAAACACGACGGCCATCTCTACCGCCTGGAGCCGTCTTGACCACAAGTTCGATCTCCTCTACTCTAAGCGTGCCTTTGTTCACTGGTACGTCGGTGAGGGTATGGAGGAGGGTGAGTTCTCAGAAGCACGCGAGGACCTTGCCGCACTCGAAAAGGACTATGAGGAGGTTGGGATTGACTCTGCAGACGTCGAGGAGGCTGGAGAGTACTAGATTCACAACCTTTTTTGCACGTTGATCCTTTGGCATGATTCTCTTTACGAAGCTAGTGGCTCCTGTAATTTTTTCCGCTACTATTGTTGATGAATTTTACGAACACCGTTACTTATCGGAGCACGCCTTGGTTTTAACGACCGTCTTTGACAAGCTGCAGGGACTTTGATTCAAAAACTACATAGGGGAACTTTTTTTCGTCCTTTGCTTCTTCGTAAATCAGATCATGCCCTCTCGTTGGATAGAATTATGAATGATGATACCGTCTCTCTTCAAGTGTTACAATGAATGGTGTTGCGACGGATGTTCTGTGACTAGTGACTCTGAGCCGGTTCCGATCAGGTCAGTTCCAAAACAAGACCGAACATTTTCTTGGAACACGTTCGACCTTACCTCCACGACATTCGGCCATTTAGTTCCCTACCATGCGCGAAGTCATCTCTCTCCATGTTGGGCAAGCTGGCGTACAAATTGGCAATGCATGCTGTGCGTTTTTACGATATGATCAGCCACTTTTACAACCTGATTTTGCCCGCCAGGGGAACTCTATACGTTGGAGCACGGTCTGAACGTAAGCCTTCTTCGGCCACTCGCAGAGCACACTGTAACCCCACTTTTAGCCCGACGGTCGCGTCGCAGAGCCCAGCACAAACAACGACCAAGGGTTTTCCACCTTCTTCTCCGAAACTGGTTCTGGGAAATATGTCCCCCGCTCCCTTTACATCGATTTGGAGCCCAGTGTCGTGGATGAGGTCAAAACCGGTCCTTACAGGTCCCTGTTTCACCCTGAGACAATGATCACTGGAAAAGAGGACGCCGCCAACAACTGTATGTCTAGCGCTCTTGGATATCAGTATGCGCAAACTGTTCATCGATTGTTATCTCCCCGCAGACGCTCGTGGTCACTACACCGTCGGAAAGGAGCTCATTGACCCCGTCATGGACAAACTGCGCCGCCTCGCCGACAACTGTTCCGGTCTGCAAGGCTTTTTTGTTTTCCATTCCTTCGGTGGTGGTACTGGATCGGGCTTCGGTGCGCTTCTGCTGGAACGCCTCTCGACTGACTACGGAAAAAAGTCCAAGCTGGAGTTCTGTGTATACCCTGCCCCCCAACTCTCTAATTCCGTCGTCGAACCGTACAACTCTGTTCTCACAACCCACACGACTCTTGAGCACTCAGATTGCACTTTCATGGTAAACCCCAGATTAAATGTAACATTGGTTGATATTCAAACGTATCCTCAATAGGTTGACAACGAGGCCATCTACTCTATCTGCAAGAAGAACCTAGGCGTTGCACTACCCAGTTTCGTGAACCTGAACCGCCTTATTGCGCAAGTTGTTTCCTCGATCACTGCCTCCCTGCGCTTCGACGGCTCCTTGAACGTCGACTTGAATGAGTTCCAGACTAATCTGGTCCCGTAAGCGACATATTTTCCGTCACCCCATTCCCCTCACGAAAACTGTCTAGTTTCCCCCGCATTCATTTCCCCGTTCCTTCTTATGCGCCGTTGCTTTCCGCTGAGAAAGCTACTCACGAGCAAAACTCGGTGAATGAGATGACATTCTCTTGCTTCGAAAGCGGGCATCAGATGGTAGGAGCTTTTGCTCTGATGATGTCGCCCGTCTCATTAATCTATTCCCAGGTGAAATGCGAACCCAGAGATGGCAAATATAGTGTGTTGCCACTGTAATTGGTCGATTCATGATCTGATCTTGCACAATAGTTGCTTGCGCTCTCTTGTACCGCGGGGATGTCGTTCCAAAGGACGTCCAGTCGGCCGTCTCCACCATAAAGAAAAAGGAGACAATTCAATTCGTCGAGTGGTGCCCCACCGGCTGCAAGCTGGGTATTTGCAATGAACCTCCGGCCTGCATCCCAAACGGAGACCTCGCAAAGACGAGTCGCAGTCTTTGCATGTTGTCAAAGTGAGTTCTTGGAGTGTAAGTCTTGACAGCCGTTAACGCGCGATGCAGCACTACTGCCGTATCGGCTGCATGGAGCCGCCTTGGTGAGTTTGAGTGAAAAAAGGCTACATTGATTATTGACGCCCTGCCAGACTACAAGTTTGATTTGATGTATTCGAAGCGCGCTTTCGTCCACTGGTACGTTGGTGAAGGAATGGAAGAGGTACGCTATTACTTTTCCTCGCTCGTCAAAGACTCACCCCTTCGCAGGGCGAATTTTCAGAGGCTCGCGAGGATCTTGCCGCACTGGAAAAGGACTACGAAGAGGTGGGTACCGACTCGGTAGACTCTGCCGAGGGCGCCGAGTACTAGGGATATTTTCTTCAATATTGTCGATCTTTCCCATCCATCGATTGCTTTGAATAGGTAACCTGGATAAGATAACTGACCATCAGTTATTCTTTTGATGGGGAGTTACGAATATTTTTTTCTATCAATGGAATCTGTTCTTCAGTTGTTCTGCTATCCAGACTTTGGGTATGTATCTATCCTAAGTTAAGGTAATAGTTATTTCTACACCAAGACTATTGTCATTAAGCACCATTGAAATGCTGTCCACACGTCAGTTACTCAAACACCAGGCTCGAATGATATCCTACCTCGACAAGTCTGGTACAAGGTAAAAGTAACCTTGAGGGGCACTCTCGGCAGCCTTCAGCATTTGCTCTCTTGAGTGGGTAGTTAGCAGGCCGATCACTCTTGACCCGGCAGCCAAGCCACTTAAAACGCCAGCTGGTGCATCCTCTATAACAACGCCTCATCATCAAATACGTCCGCGTCCCGGCTGAGCAACTTGGCATAAAGTCACTCACAGTCAGGAGCGCCGACGCCGCATCTAGTAGCGCCTTCTAGGTATGGTTCTGGGCTTCGAAATGGTCATTACACACCTCGAAGAACAAACGAAATGGGGTATTACTGGGGTTTCCCCTGGCAGACATCATCCGCTGTTACAAAATCGTCGGGATGATCTATGCCTGCTGCGGTCAAAGCAGCAGTGGCATAAACTCTGGTCGCAGACGTGCAAATCGTCCACCGCTGATTTGGTTTACTCTTGGCAGGCGAGAGCTGCAGCACAAAGTTAGACAGCTCGTTGAGGGAACTGCGTCAACAAGCGTGTAACTTACATTGTCTATGACTGGGCGTACGCCAGGAAGCATCTTGATGCCGTTCTCCGACGTTTCAACAATGGCTCGCTCGAATCGTTCAGCTTCGTCCTGATAAAGTAGTGAATATCAGAAGGCGTCCACCTGCAAGCTGGAGATCAAGAGACCTTGAGCGACTCTGGATCAGTGATACCGCACCACTTTACAAGATTATCTACTGTCCTGACGCCATGCGAGCCTGCAAAAGATCGGTATGATGTGGTTAGTGAGTCGGTGGAATAGTTACTGTGGAGGATCGTCTTGACGTCGAGCCCGGGGTATGTCTTTGCAAAGGTTTCCCAAGCACCGACGACGCCGGTGGTCGAATCGACCAGTGTGCCGTCCATGTCGAATAGTCTGGCTATATGTGAGCCATCGTATACGCAGGACACATCAAATAGGAAAACGCACACCGCAGCGACCTGGAACTTGATCTCGGGCATCGTGCCAGGCGACAGAGACTGTGAAATGCCTCCGAGCTCGGAGACGGGTGACCCTGAGGCTACATATGTACATGAGTGTTTGGACCTAAAGCCGGTCCATCCCGGTATGGACTAGTGATGCCACCACGACGTCGTCAACAGTACACTCAAGAGAGCATCGACCAGCAACTTCAGCAGATTCATCTTCTCGATGCGTCCTCCTCCTCCGAAAATCTCGAACAGCTTGGTCCCATTATCAAACAAATCCATGTCAACCGACAGCAAGAGGTCTATCTGCGCAACCTCCAAACGCTCATCGAGGCAAAGGATGCAGAGATAGAAGGCATCTGCACTGAGAACTACCAGGAGTTCGTCTCCTCCATTTCTACTCTCCTCACAATCAAGTCATACACCACAAACCTCCGCGAGAAGATTGCAACCTTGGATGACAACGTCGGACATCTAGGAAGGGGTCTCGTCGAAAAGAAGAGAACCTTGCTGCAGTCAAAGAAAACGTCTTCAAACCTTGACGAGGCAATCGACACATTTCAAGCGTGCTTAAAGCTCCTCGACGTCATCGACCGCATCGGCGATATGATCAAGGAGGGCAGGTTTTGGAGTGCATTGCGGGTGAGTCAAACGGAAATTGTCCGAGTCCTGTATGCTGAACCGCTACTCTGCCAAGTCTCTGGAAGACATTCAGACAATGCGGTTGACAGCACTAACGCAAACACCACTGTACCAGCACATATTGTCCTCCTTGCCGTCGCTTCGAATCCAGGTTCAAAATGCTGTCACTGCATCCATGAAACAGTGGCTACTGGAGATCAGAAACGTCACCGCTACCGTCGGGAGGTTAGCGATGGAGAATATGGATGCGCGCACACGCAAGTGGAGATCCCGGCGTGAAAAGGATCCAATGTTGAGATCAAGTCGCGTGGGGAGTGCGGTAGAAATGGTTACATACGAAAGGACTGATAGTAAGTCCCAACAATACAAGTTTGGCTGTTACCCTAAAGCGTTGTGATGCACAGACAATGTCCTCGACAAGGATAAGATTGGGGTTGATTTCCAACCGCTATACCAATGTGTCCATATCTATATTTCCTTGGATTCGCTGGATGATCTTCGCACCTCGTACCAAGCTGATCGCAAGGCTCGCCCCCTCTACTTCGATCTGCGGACGTTGCTAACCCTCTATTCAGGCGCAGTCGGACCTCATTCTTCCCACACCACTTTCTTTATCCTCCCTCCCTGCACTCTTAGAAGAAATATGTGGCTTCTTCATTATAGAATCCCATGTATTGGAAACCACTTCTGGCTTCCGCTCGGAAAGAGAGGTCGAAGAACTTTGGGATGCAATCGTGTCCCGACTGTCTTCAGCTATCGGTTCAGCCTTGGTGGAGCAAAGAGATCCTGACACGTTCTTGAGAGTCAAGGAATGTCTAACGGCATTCGTTATGACACTCACGGTGATTGTCACATGTCGACATCCTAACCGTGACATTAATGACCATATTGTGCAGTCCTACTCTTATTCAACGCATTCCCTCCACTCCTTAACTCTTGCTCTATTCGAGAAATACACGGGACTACTCGAAACTGAGTTTGGCCGGAAGTTGGATTCGGTATGTTCTACATATATACTGATCCATTCGTCTGAGGCAAGATCTCTCCAAGATTGTGCTCCAAGATGATTACTTGCCAATGTACATCACGACGTCCATCGAAAAGGATTCTGTGATCGGTGGCGTATGGCTGAGCGCTCCTGAAAAAGATAACCTCATCCAGTAAATACCAAGTCTGCTGGTACACGGAATTGTACTTACCGTTTCTAGGAGCCCGATACCGCTTGGTCTACCCTGGTCCCAAAGCTTTTACCTCTGTTGTCAAGACGTAAGCTCGCTACGACCATAATGTTGTTGTGCATTCATAATATTCACAGATCCGAATATACATCCAACAATTTTATCAGTTTGTGGAAGGCGTGGCACAACATCACAGCAACATCGACGACCTCCTGAGTCGGGTAAGTGTGATGATCTCGGCCTACCCCATTTAAAAACCTCCCTAGTCGCTCGACAAACTTCTGTCGACGCACATAGGTGACGGCATAAATAGACGGATTCAAAGTACATCGGCTCTCTCGCAAGTTGCACAAATCGTGACCAACCTGGAATACTTTGAAGTAGCATGTACGGAGTTGGGGCGATCGCTCACTAACCTCAGGTGATTCTTGTCGATCTACTGCAAGGTTGCATGTGTGCTGATTCTCCCTAGGTCCACGCAGCGAGGTGGCACAATCCGTCTTGCCTCGTCACCCTTCGCAGAACCCTTCCACAGATCTCGCATTCGGATCACGGGTCTTATCACCTCGAAGTTGGACGACTTCTTTGACCTGTCAGAGTACGACTGGACACCACAAAACTGCGAAGAGACGCCGAGCATGTATCTCTACGAACTCGTGAACTGGCTTACCACCATCGTAGATTCGCTTGCACTCAAAGATACCTACAAGGACGATGCCTACAAGGGTGCCGTAGGGTACATCGCAGAGTCTTTCATGGTATGCATTTTGTCGACACTGATACCTTTGCTGACACGAGCACGACCTAGAACTTCATGATCGGTCCGAATGTTTCAGCGATGAACGAGAACGCAGTCGCCAACATAGTGACCGATATGACTTTCCTGGAAGGAGAGTTTACAAGGATAGGGCGCGCGCACCTCAATGCATCGTTTACAGAGCTACACTCCGTGCGTATTATGATTCCACAGCGTTTTCTCGCTCTGAGAGTACCCGTAGATGACCAAGATTATCCTCACGGATGCAGTGCAGGACTATCTGAACCCCAGCATTCGACAAGCGTCCTACAGTGAAGTCAAGCCAAAAAGGCTGCAAGCACTTTTGGAGAAGCTTGCCAGGTATGGGACCACTCGCCGTGACAATCCTTCCAGGGAGAGGGGTGAGAAGCGCAGGAAGGAAGCGGAGACATTACATAGGATGAGCCTCACATATACCTAGTGTTAATTGAACAATCACACTTGGTTCCAGGAAGTGGCAGAAGGTATGAACATCTATAGCAGACTTGCAACGAGGCAGCAAGTGCCTGCCAAGTTTGCAAGTTAGAAAGGCGTGGGAAGTCGAGAGGTCCGTAACATGTGGCGATGGTTAAACGTTTAATAGTAAAACGGTGTATCATTCAACGTCGTGAGGAAAGAGGACCAGTCGAGTGAACATACGAAACCAACTCAAAAGAGATCTACTCTGGCCCATCACCTCCGTTTGTTAATGTTGGTCGCCAACCACTCGAGGCCTTCGTACAGCCCATCACCGGATGTGGCGCAAGCGGCCTGAGCAAATTACACGTCAACAGCCCGAATCGCGGTTACAATACTCAAATCGAGCCACTAACCTGAATATACCACGTTCGCTGTCTAAGGGCCTGGAGGCCAAGTTTGTCGGTAATCTCAGCGGCATTCATAGCGTTGGGGAGATCTTGCTTGTTGGCAAAGACAAGAAGAAGCGCATCCCGAAGTTCGTCTTCATTCAACATCCGTTGGAGCTCTTCGCGGGCCTCCGAGACACGTTCCCGATCGTTCGAGTCGACGACGAAGATGATTCCTTGCGTGTTTTGGAAATCTTATGGAAGTTAAAAAAAAAGGCGCACGACGGGCGACGTTGAAGACGTACAGTGCCTCCAAAGTGGGCGGATCTTATCCTGTCCTCCAACGTCCCACACGGTGAAAGAGATGTTCTTGTACTCGACCGTCTCGACGTTGAAGCCTACAGATTGTGAGAGAATCAAGTTGAGCGGAGTCAATCATGTGCCTACCAATCGTAGGAATCGTGGTCACAATCTCGCCGAGCTTGAGCTTGTAGAGGATGGTGGTTTTACCGGCGGCGTCAAGACCAACCTAGATAGATGAGTGAATGAGGTGGTCCGGGGCAAAGGGTATTGGGTTCTCGCACCATCAAAATACCTGTAGAAAATAGCGCGGTCAATTGGAGTGAGCTGGGTGGCCGCTAGAATGCTATACTTACGCATTTCCTTGTTTTTAAACAAGGTGGAGAGCAGACGCGAAACCGAGAGACCCATTGTGTGCTGCGAGGACGACGAAAGACGAGTGTTTTGTCGAGTTGTAGCTGGAAGTAAAGAGCAAGTTTGCTGTTTGGCAGGTAACGTGTGAGAACGGGCCTTTCGAACTCCGCCAGTGGCTACGCTGGCAAGTGACGACTCGGACAACTTCGATGGAACTCTGAGCCGCTTTAAAGCTCTGTGCGCCACAAGTCCTACGTACTCGTACACATCATGGTCTACGTGTTCTATACTGCGGAACATCCATTGTGCCTTGTTTCTATGAATCATAACGCATCACAATTCCCGCATGCGCAGCTGTGAACCATATCGCAAAGCTTGTCCACTAGCATGATCTCTCAGAGACGGTTACACCGGCCAATTAATTTCACAGGCCGACTCGTTCCTCGTCAAGCCCGTTAGCGCGAGGATGACAATTTATGCATTGCTTCTGGCATGTGCAGGTTTTGACCAAACGTCGACAATTCGATCCGCAATGCCATGTGTTAGAGTGCGTACCTGGTTGTCAAAGAATCTATGACGGAGATAATCCACGTTGAAACAAAGACGCCCAGTCCTTGCAGTGCGTAAAATCAACCAGCGATTGATGGTGGTTGGCACGTGGGGACCACGACAGCGATGATCGACGAGATTTTTGGCCGGATGCAGGTAGTTCTCTGATACGAGACAAAAGCCCAATCTATTGCAAACAAGAAAAAGTAACAAGATGCTACAATGGCGAGTCACCAGTGAGGAAAGAAAGCAGCAATGCGAGGACTAATGTAAGGATGACAGAAGTAAGATGAAACAAGGAACAGTACTAGTGCACAACAGCGAGAGGAAGAAAAATACAGCGTACAAGATGATATCTAACACATTATGCCACAGCGCCTGCATTCGTACACAGTAAGTAGAGTACATTTCGGCACAAAATCAGGGAACTTCTGGCGTTCCGCAGAGCGTCCTTTATTGACTGCTCGCGAAGACGATGGACGTTCTTGTTCAGGTTTGCCCAGCCAGATGGGCATCCAACTTCTTGCGCCACCCAATGTAGTATGGACAGGCAGCGCTTGGCTGATATTTGCAGAGCTCGAACAGGACAAGCTGTTCATGGAATCCGGCGTTAAACCACACTTGCTCTCGTGCTGTAAGTAGGGTTTTATGAGAAGAGAAACATGCAGCACAGCAAGAAGTGACCTTGTCGGACTGCCGACATCGCTTGAGTAGCATCGATTCGTCGCGTGCACATCACTTAGTAGAGTCTGTCAGAAAGAAGGATCCTCGAAACGGCATGGGCCAACACCGCTTACGGTATGCAGCGACTACGGTCGCGCTCCGGGTCAGACCCTGGTGGCAATGCACAAGAACCGCGCCGTTAGCCGCGATGGCTTGCTCTATGAACTGACACGCAGAGGGAAGCCAAATCAAAAGATCGGCGAAGTCGACATCTTCAACAGGAATTCGCAGATGAGCGATACCAGATTCGGGAATTTCAGCGGGGATCGGGTCATCACAAACGGATACAATATGAGTAATCCGGCGTTCTGTTAACGTCCGGGGTGATCTGGCCGCATGAATACTAGACATAAAGTTGATCAGAAGATGATACGGTAGAGGCTAATAAACGTCATACTTTCCGAGATACAGCCTTCCCTGGATGATTGTATCGACGTTCTTCCAGCCCATGGTTCCTGGCTAAAGAGTCTGGAATTCCTGTTAGAATGTCCGAAGTGCGACCTCGAATACATTGTAGGTTTTGTAGTTTCCGAAGGCTACCAGCGGTAGGCAACTCGGAGGATTCGAGTAACCGTACGCGCCATGGCCCGCGAGCAGAGGCTCGTCAGAGACGTTCAATGGCAGTGTGAAGAAATCGCATCGTCACAGCCAGGAGCACCCGCTGGGGGGGAGAGTGGTAATGCGGTGCCCGAGACGGCGTACTCAGAAAGGAAATCGATACAAGGGCGCGCTCACCGCCACGACGGGTAGGCATGACGCAAGAAGAGTCAGCGTAACTTCAGAAACGAAAGGTCAGGTTGAAAGCAAAACATGCGCGGTTGTGTCCCGTTACCCGGAAAGACTGCTCAGCTAATCCTGTGCCTTGTTCTGTTCTGCTCACCATTTTGAGGTAATTTGTGCCAATATTACCCGACAATTAAGGTCGTGTATCCATTTTTCCGGAAGTTTCGGGTTGCCGGGTCCCGGGAAAGTGATCCATTCAGTGTGTTGGAAGAAGAACATATCATTGACATCTCGACTTGCACATCCCCTGAGGCTTGAACCAATGCAGTGCAATGACATCGACAAGTAAAAACGCGTACCTCGCCCGTCATTGCCGCTAGCCCGGGCCTTTCGCAGAAAACGCAACCGCGCTTGGTACTGCAATGTCACCTGTCAGAGTTAATACAGCAAATAGAACAGCAACAGTTGGACTTAATCAAGCCACTGCTAGTAGCAATCTGTCCCGTCTGCTACTGAGTACTGAGCAGCCCCACGCCGTCCGCCGCCTTCTCGACCCTTTCGCTAAAGGACGACATGCATAAAACACGCGATCACCACATTGCTGAACATTTTTGCTCTAGCCTGGGTGTGATTTCCACGCGGTGTGGGAACATAACGAGGGTTTCGCGACACTAGGCACCGTTGTTGAACGTGTCCATGAGTCGGACAGCCGCGTGAGCACGGTGCGGCAACGGATGGCGGGAGACACCAAAATGTGGCCCGTTCTGCGGCGAGACTCGTTGGCAATTAATGTTCGACGTGATCCAGACGTCGGAGATCATATCCACCACACGGAAAAGGTATGTATGCTCCACACACGAAGCAACCAAGGTCCGACCATGGAGTCCATAAATATGATGGACTCATCGATAGCTGTGGACGCCCATCGCCACATTCACCTCTACTATCCACCAACCGATACACCACCTTTGCGTCAGGCAATCTCGACTCAGGATGCTCCAAATCGAGTGGAAGTCTTCGGTAAGTCGATCGTATGCGATCCCCTCTCTACCGTTCCTTACTTCCGTAAAGATGTATCATTCAGACGGCCGGCCGCGTAGTCGTCCAAAAGCATCGACCGTGCACGGCTGGCTCGTAAAGTGGCGCGCTACATTTAGCGGCAACGAACACCTTCGTAAAGAGGGCATACGCGAAATGCGCGAGGCCAAAGCAGTACGGGAGTGGAAGAAGAAGAGAAGGGCTGCTCGTAGAGCCAAGGCAAAGTCCAAGTCTCCCTTCCGACTTTGGCCTATCTCGCTCGTCAAGTCGAGGAAGAAGAAGCGCCGCCCACACACGTCGAAAGCATTGCCGCGCATTCCTCAGCACCCTCCTCTGAGTCCCAGAAGACCAACTCGCGAAAGCAGTCAGCGTCTGACTTCCCCACCCCACTCACCAAGACACAGCCCTGTCAGCAGCCGGCGGTCTAGTCAGACCCGCCAGGGAACGCTACAAAGCTCACGAAAAGCCTCGCACGACAGCCGGAGGGACACTCTTCATACGCATCCGAGACGCCGCTAATGCTCTACATCGACTCGTGCACGACTTTGCGTGTTTACATTCGCAAGCATATATTTATACCAACAGATGATTTACATACTGTACGTCGGACAACCGACCACACGTAGTTCGCTACGAACGGTGGCCGGCTCGAATGCTACGCACTAGACGAGGCAGGAGTCACAGTACGTAATACGTTCTGCTAAACTGTAGTTGGGAGTACGCCGGGCTGACGTCAAGAGGGATCCTTACGTACAATCATGATACTACTCAGCTCTCTACCGTACCGGCGACCACTAGTTTTTTCTTCTTTTTCTTACGTCTTTTCCGTTTCTTTGTGGGAGTGTTTAATTCACTGGTATGACCGGGTTTATCAGCTCGTTCCGGTGGGCCGTCCAGATTTAATAACGGGATGCCAAGCGGCCTAGCTTTATCAGGCATAGTCACGAAGGGAGCGTGCACTCGATTGCGTTCTGGGGTTGTCGATTTTTCCGGAACCGGGGCTACCATGAAACAATAAGCAAATGCGTGGACAACGATAATGAAATTCTAAGCGCACCGGAAGCCTCCCGGGACGAGCCCAAAAGTGAGGGAGCACTTGGCACGTTTAGACACGGGGAGAACGTGGTCTGAACGGGAAACCGCATAGGCGGTGGAGGGGCCGACGTGGCTGACCGCTTCCCTTCAGGCACGTTGGGCTGCTGATCATCATCCGGCCCCACCCGCTGCCTCTTTTTGCTAGAGGGTGAGCCTGACGGTCCGGTTACTATGCTGCATTGGAAGGCGAAAGATAACCCTGACTGTGCTTTGCGGTTTTCTCTAAGGGTGGAATCTTTAGGGAAGCCGAGGGTGTGGACGCATTCGCAATGGAAGGTTCCACATTGGCTACAGATTCGACTTTCCTCTTCTTCTTCTTCTTCTTGCTGCCTTCGTGTCCAAACGGATCTACCTTTGTGTTCCGCTTCGTCGGCCTCCCTTTGTGTTCCTCATCATCTGATTTCGCAGAATCTTGTGGATATGTCTCTACAACGCCTCCGTTTTTTGTTTCGTGTTTCCCTAGTTTGCGTTTGAGTTTGGAAGTCTCGTGGGCTAGTGGTGAAGGTGTAGGGATAGATGCTCCAACACCCAGTCTATACAGATTCTGTTTGTAAGTCCACGAGGCAGAAGACTTTGTCAGTTACCTTGGGGGTCGGCGCAACTCTTCCTCAAGGAATTGAGCTGCATTCGCACCGTTAGACCTAAGTTGTGCAAGGTGAGTAGGTTTTATCCAAGATGTGACTAAATTGTGTGCAAAGGACATGGACATGTCGATCTGAGCCTGCAGAGTCTCCATGTCGATATCATCTTCGGCGACCATTATGGGGGTCTTAATGGTTGTTGGCCGAGGCGCGTTTTTCTCACGCAACCTCTCCGTATCACTATGCCGAACAAGCGAAAAAGGGACGACTCGAGCGACTCCGAATCAGACGAAATAGCACCTGGACGACAAATTCTCCCTGTTGCGAATCTTCCGAATGACTTTGATCAGGAACCCCTGGATGGCATGCAATACTTGTTCTTGGTCAGGTACGGTCTCGACTTCACCCCCTCTTCTACCTGACTCAACAAGCCATTAGACGAGATGCACGTCGATTGCCTCACGTCACCAGAGTGCGAAACCCATACGAGTTGCCTGAGACAAATGTCGCGCCTACACCCACACCCCTGACTACTAATGTCCTGCCGTGCGAGGAGTGGAGGATCGCATTTCGGACACATTTCTCTAACCTGCGGAAGGTGAGCAGCCTCTGAGTCGGTATAACCCGTGTATTCATATGGCACAGAACTTGACTCAGCCGGCAATTCGCGTCGACCATACTCATACAAGTCAGATGGTGGTTCCAGAGAAGAAAGACAGGGAAGCATGGTGGAAATTTCTTGCTGGTTATCCCGAATCAGCATGGAGCCCCAGGAATCGATCTGCGCGGAAGAAACCCGCCGCACCACGTCGCATGCGAGCATACCCCGACCCCGATGAGGTGGCACACCCCGAGTGCGGTACGGACCCTGATATGGAGTCAAGACACGGACCTTGTCACCTCCCGACTGCATTCCTATCTAACACACCGCAGAACGTTCCAGGACAGCCGTGCTCCATTGACATTCACCAAACCGCGGAATCGACCAGTCCAACACCACTAACAGTTGAGCTCTCGAAACCGACTGAAGATAAAGAGCCACTTTCACCTCCTGAGATTACTCCGAGTTATCTACGGGATATTGATCATGTATGACGATTTTTTGCGTCTAAATCCTGTTCTTCACTGATTCTTTTGTGGCGTAGCGAATGTCAATCCACCTCTTGATGTACTTTACGCACTGGATAAACGTACATCTCCAGAATCCCAGTGATCCGCTGACAACTATCTCAGTCGGTCATGGGCAGTGGATGTTTGCGTTGCTCACCAAGGTTGAGGATCAATTGTCTGCTGATGAGATGAACCGCTTGCGCAATCTCGCTCGGGCCTGTCTCGGGCTGATCCAGAGGTATAAAGGCGAGGGCACGAAGAACAGTGCCGCGCTCGAAGGTATTTCGGTGTCCACGGTTCTAGAGGATACGACGAGCATGTCGGACGTCTCGTGTTGGATGATCTTTGCAGCGATTGCAGGGTATTGGGGTCAAAGGGACCTTTGGGCTGACGCCGAAACTACATTGGCCACTGTCTGATTGGTTTCCGCGGGCTTGTGGTGGCTAGATCGCGTTGGAATGGCATGTAAATTGTATACCGACCTCCTGCCGGAGGGACATGGCCGCCTTTGAGTGTGAGTACAGATCCCTATCGGTCAACAAATGAAAAACATGAAGCGATGTCGCACTGTCCCCTGCAGGTCCCGTGGGAAATCGCGAGATTGCAGACCGCTCGAGATTTGACTTGAGCATCGCCTACTAGCGCTTCAGTCGGCGATTTATGACCGCATGAGGCGCGTTGGACGTTCCCTCAGCCCTTTTCCACCTACCACCATCTCCTCGTCCCAGTCAGCATGCGTGTCTTCGCTAGCCTCCTCTTGGCTGTCTCCTCTGTCTTTGCTTACCAGGTTACCTACCCTGGCGGTAGCCAAGGTTGGAATACCACCGGTCCCAACTATCTGATGTGGCAGCGCGTCGACACCGACCCCCTCAACTTTACAGTTGTCCTGGTCAACCAAGTAAGCCGTCTTGTACTCATTTCCTCTGTTCTCCTAAACGCATTCGAAAATAAAGAACATGGGCTATAGCCAAGTTCTGGACAGCCTAATCGATGGAACCCTCAGCACCGTGAAATGCAGCACACCTAATGGAGGGTGGCCTTCGGGCTCCGCTTTCCGTGTCAATATTGCTCGAGATGTCCAAGACCCTGGCAGCCTGCTTGCACAGTCAAACGAGTTCAATATCACTTCAGTTTCCTCCGGCGCCACTCCGAGTGCATCTTCCGCCGGGTCTTCGGCGTCTTCTGCGTCAGCTCAGTGGGTATCTTAGCCTTGGCTTCATCTTGGTTGTCTTATCTGTGCCCTCGTTTAGAACGGGTAGTTCAACGGGCAGTTCTGGTGCGACCACTACTAGCTCACAAACTAGCACCTCGCCCACCGGCGGAGCTAACGTTGCATCTCTCGGCGTAGACATCCCAGGTGGCTTCCTCGCCGCATTCGTCGCACTGACGGCCCTTATTACGAATTTCATCTGATCCCCGCTGTGCTTGTACCTTCATTTACCTCCACGTCATTTTTTGGGTACATACGATTGGACACCCCTGGACCGTTTACGTAGAAATCTGGACCGATGTACGTGCTTTATCTTGGCAATAATTGCAAGTCGGTTTGTTGTTACTCTACCCCTATATATCAAGCAGTCTAAGTCACTTCTAGTAAGACCTCGTTAGTGACATGGACCACGAGTATGCGCACTTGTTACCGCCGAGCTGGGCGTCGCAAGTCACCATCTGGCTTGCTGAGGATACCCCGTCTTTCGACTATGCAGGATACGTCGTCGGTGAGGTCGAGCGAGAAGCTTTTCTCTTTGGCAAGGGAAAGCAAACCGCTGTCCTCGCCGGCGTCCCGTTCTTCACTGAAGTCTTTCGTCAACTCGGCTGCCAGTACGTAACTCTCTCGCTTCCCCTCGATAAGCCTCACGTTTCATAGGGTGGAATGGCACATTCAGGAAGGCGAGTCGTTCGACCCTGTCAAGCATGTCGCAACTGTGAGAGGAAAGGCCCGACATCTCCTCCTGGGTGAGCGCGTCGCGCTCAACCTCCTCGCAAGGTGCAGCGGAATCGCAACCAAGTGAGCGTCCCTAGAATCTCTGCTGAGCTCAAGAGCATCCCTGATTGCGTCGATCGGCTAGGTCGAAGCGGATGAAGGACCTCGCCACCGCATGTGGGTACAAGGGCATCGTCGCCGGCACGCGAAAGACGACTCCAGGTAATCCTGTTGGTCCACGAAGCTTTCTGCATTCACGTGGGCTTCTCTCCAGGTTTTCGACTGGTGGAGAAATATGGTATGGTCGTGGGAGGAATCGACCCCCATCGTTATGACCTGTCCAGCATGGTCATGCTTAAGGATAATCATATCTGGTCGGCTGGCATGTGTCGTTCATGCGCGGTTCCGCAACGTTCCATCTGACATGCACTTAGGCTCTATCACAGCTGCGATCAAACAGGCACGTTCTGTAGGGGGATTTAGTATCCTTCTCGACGTGGAGGTCGGTTCAGCGGCGGAGGCCGATGAAGCGATCGACGCTGGCGCCGACATAGTTATGCTCGACAACATAGTAGGGGAAGAACTCGTTCGAGTCGCACGTATGCTGAAAAAGAAATGGGCGGGTAAACGTAAATTCTTGCTCGAATCTAGCGGCAACATCATAGAAAGCAATCTGCAGGAACGTGCTATCGATGGTACGTTGACTGAACACTTGTATTCCGATTCAGCTGAGCCCGATTTGCAGACATCGATATCCTGAGCACCAGTGCCGTTCATCAGTCCGTGCAGCACATAGATTTCAGCTTGAAGATACAGATGCCAAAGTGAAGGGTATAAATGTGGTCGATACATCAACAATCTAAATTAAACAACCTCAGCGCATTTAACCCAAGCACGTTAGCGCGTGCGGAATCCCCCCATGCCCGAACGTTCCGTATGGCCTTCAAGTTGTCTTCAACACTTTGCCATTTCTGGCTAGATTCGAGAGGCGGGAAAAATGGATGATCAGTGCCGAATATCATCCTGGTGCTTCCGATATCCGGATCGTATTCTCCGCCCGTGGCCTTGTACACCTCCGCTCGTCCGATGACGTCACTCACGAAAGCCAGCTCCTCTGTCCCATACGCAACCGCGTCAAAGTAAAGTTTCCCGAGATAGTACCTCGCGTCATGCTTCAACCGTTTTGCGACCATGGGATCATGTACGATACACGAGGCAAGGCGAGAGGATAACTGAGGGAGAGCGCCACCCGAATGGGCCAAGAGAAGGCGAAGCTCCGGGTGACGGTCGAAGACGCCTGCTAAGATAAGTCGAGTTATAGCCTGGGCACTTTATTAGGGGGATTTTCCAGATACAGTGGCGCAGCTTACGATAGTGGTTTCGAACGGAAATCCCAACGCCAATGGAAGAACATGGCCGTTCGCCTTGTCCCCGAATGCCTTGGAATCGACGCCATAATGAGGATGAATGAAGACGACAAGATTAGCTTCCTGTAGAGCTTCCCAGACGGGTTCCAGTGCCTCGTCATCCAGGCCACTGCCCACGCCCCTCGTGCCCATGATGATACCCGATATGTGAGGCAAAGCGCTTATCTGCTTGATGACATCAAGTACCGATGATATAGGAATGTCTGGGACAAGGGGAAGTAGTCCAAAACCATATATCGATTTAAGACCTGGGAACCTTTCTGCCTCAGGTGACGTGGAGCAGTATTTCTCAAGCTCGTCGTTCAATTCCTGCGAAAGAGCGTGTGCCCGCTCTGGGGGCAAGAAGTCAAGCCACGGGTTTGCTGAGCTGTGCAAAAGTTAGGAGTGCGAAGGCCACGGGAAGAGCCCAAAGGATCAGGGAACAGCACCTGACAAAGGAAATATCAATGTCATGACGTTTCATAAACTGCAGTTTTTGGTCCCGTTCCCAGTACTTTCAAAGCAATGGCGCAGATCAATACGGCACGCAATCGGATCTAAGCCACCCACCTGAGGTCCCACAGGGCGGCCGACTCCAGGCTCACCGTCAAGGATCAGTAGGCGTTCTTCCGGTTGGTTGTTCGCGCCTGTCCGACGGTATATGCGAGGAGCCGAAGAGCGTGCACGCAGCTCCTCAGCGTAGCGCGGAAGGTAAACATGAGTGTGAATGTCGACGATTGGAGCTCTTGCAGCTGACAGGGTCCGCTTGGACAGTTCTGCCATGGTGTGTTTTCCCAAGTTCATCGATAAGGGGCGGTGGCGTGCTGGCTGAATGAAGAAGCTCGCTCGACGAGGCAGGTCCAACTGACAACGAGGTGTGACAATTCTATTACCCTCACACTTACATACAAACTAACCAAGAAAAAAAAAGAAATAATTGAGAACCCGGTAGCATGGGCTCTCTGTTTCCTTTCCGCGGTCGTGTCAACTTGAACTCGCTTGCAACCCACTTTGCAGAACTATGTCGGACAGAATGACGCGCACCCCTGAACCGTCACTGCTGCGCTCTCCCCAAACGAGGATGCATGCTGGCCTCAACGAGGTGCGACGTCTTTTATCAGTTTGACGCCGTGTATCCATGTAGGCCAACCTAGTCGCACTGGCAGCTGGTACAGATAGCCGCCAGGCTCGCCCGCATCGGCGAGGAGTTCAGCGACGTGGTCACCGAGTCCACTAACGAAACTGCCATGTGGAGGGCGCGCGTCGCACAGCTCGAGGCACAACCAAACGCTGACGACAATCATCTTGCACGCGCCAGCCGACAGAGCAACGCTGAACGCAAGCTCAAGCTCGTTCGCCGGGCCATGACCGCGCTCCTGGAGGAACTCGGGGTAATGCAGCACACCCCCGAGCGACTGTTGGGTCTGATGTGACTTTACACAGCCAGACGATGGGACGCTGTCCGCTGTGCATTCCCCACGATCGGGTCCCGTCTCTCCTGGGCACACTTCGTCGCCGGCCCGAACACCCCGACCGGTTGAAGTACCAAAGATAGTCCCCAGCCTGGACGATGGCTGGCGCATGTCCACGAAGCGCACGCCGAAGAATGCGGAGGTCGTGTGTCCGATTCCGTGGACAGATCTTGGGAGACGCTTGGGCCTTGACGAGGATATGGTGTGTTTGTTCACGAGTCAAGACCATCCTATCTGACGTTCACGTCTCGCCAGCTATGTTCGCTCGAAAGGTGAGTTGAGCGAACGGGTCACGGAAACGAATGGGCTTATCAACTGGCGACACCCAGTCTCGTTCATATGGACGATCTTTGTTTCCGTGTCCAGACTATCCGTGACATGGTCTTCATATACGAGCCTGTTGCTATGGATGGCCCGTCAACGTCCGTTCTGTTCGACTGGGGATCGCCCGCAGATAACCAAGGCACCGCGGAATATCTTCAATCAACGTTCTCTACAAACAACATTTTACATACGTTCATCCTACCCTCCAAGAAGGTGTGTATGTCCGTACGCTTTAATTTTGCTATCATTCTGACGTCATTCTCAGGACAGGTCGGGCCAGGCTTTATGGTATTACATCGGAGCCCATGTCTGGACACCGATACCTCCGATGCCCATTTGGCAGTCCACGAGCAACAAGGTAAGGTTCACATTCCATTATTATCACCTTGTGCACCGTGAGCTGTGATGCTTTCGTACAGGGGAAGAAGATCTTTACCAACCGGCTGAGGAAACGTTGCCGTGGCAGATACTCGGAAAATGACATCAGTCAGATGATCGAGGGTGGTCAGCTTGCGCTGTTCTGTGTTGAAGTGTCAAGCAAGTCATGTGTTGCCATGAGCAGGGCATTCGTTGCCAACACCCTCGGTTACAGAAACGCAAGGCTTGCTGCCAGACAAAACTGAGCTTGTATCTCCTAGGGACCGGGAATTACTTATCATTGTAACAACAGGGTAATGTAGATAGATTCATTCTGACGAAAAGGATCTACATTCGATGCATTTTTGAAACATATGGTAGTGAGCGTGCACCCCATACGCATGGCATTGTACAACGGTGTACCAAAATGTACTTGTTACCTTCCAGTACTCATCATCCGCATTCTATCAGGGTGCATCCCACCAGGGCCAGGGTTGCTCGGAGTCCCACCGCTTGCACCAGGTGGTCCGGCCTGGGGAGGGCCACCTCCAGGCGGGGGAGGTCCAAAGCTACCACCGGGAGGGAAAGGAGGAACATTGGCAGCTGGACCGGGAAGACCATTGGGAGGGAACGGCGGTGCACCTGGGCGTGATGAATAAGCGAAAACTACAGGATGAAGTTTGAGTACATACCACCAGGGAAAGCGCCAGGAGGAGGCATGGAACCTGGCGGGAACGGAGGAGGACCACCAGGAGGGGGGATCATGGCTCCAGAAGGTGGCATTCCGCCGGGAGGAAACGGTGGGCGAGCTGTGCAGGCCCATCGTCAGAGCCAATCTGAAAGGATGACAAGACTACGCA
>JBBPOC010000235.1:0-22142 GCA_038091235.1 Tylopilus rubrobrunneus | reverse complement strand
TGATTAGAAGCAGAATCCTACTCTGAGTTTACGTTTTCCTGTGGAAATCCTGGTCTGATACACCTCAGCCGTATACGAAATGACGAAACTGCTTGACCAAGAATGCGTCTGTCTATGTTTTGATGACGACAGTAGTCATTCGCCAGATCGACTGGTGCGGCCTAGAGGTTAGGAAAGATACATACGACGAACCCTGTCAAGTTGCTTGACTGCGCTCCATGAAATCGACGGGCCTTGATACGGTTCAGCGGTTATTTGAAAACCCCTACCTAACAGTGATCCGGCATGAGCGCTAAAGACATGAGGCGCTGGGTAAACAAACCGAATCAATGAACACACGTTGGTGAGAGCAGCTTGTCACGTACCACGAATCACCGCTTCCTTGACACCTCCAATTCGACAGCAACGCGCGGACTATTGGTGAAAATGTCGACGACAAAGCCAGGTGCGTGGCGGTCCTCAAGGCTGTTGACAGTGCTCACAATCGAGTTAGACGATAATGCGAAGGTCGTAATTGGAAGCGGTGATGATTTCATACGGGCTCTCGCTTTCCATCCTGACGGAAAGCATTTCTTCGAGGGGACGGCCTATGGTCTGCGACGAAGGCGAGTGACAGACGGAGAAAAGGAGGGAGAACAGACATTGTTCGTGAACACAATTTCGGTCTCGAGAGATGGGAGATGGGTGGCTTGTGGAGCCGATAATGGAGGAGCAACGGTGTGGGACGCCGAGATCCGAGAAAAGGCGGTCGAGGTGGAGAGCGGAGAGTCTGTGTATGCGGTCGACGTTTCGCCCGACTGCACACGACTCGCGACTGGGACTGTCCGTGGCAAGAACGAAGCGAGCATTTGGAACATCGCGACTGGACAAAGATTCGTCGGACCATTCCGACATGGTGCTACCGTGGCAGGCGTCAGGTTTTCACCCGACGGTGGTCGCCTCGCCACTGTATGTCCCGACGAGAACATCATCCGAATTTTTGACGCCAATAATGGCGACCAGCTAACTACGATCGAAGTCTCGCTCCCCTACTATCTGTCGACTAGCATCGCTTGGTCAGCAGATGGTCAGCGACTCTTCGCGGTATCTACAGACAGCACAATCAAGTCATTCGATCCAACCACCGGGTCCACACAAGCAGCATGGAAAATCCATGGAAACGATGATCCTGGGCGAATGTCCATTGCCCTTTCTTCAAACAACCGTTTCATTGCTGCCTGCGGTGGTCATTTCGTCTCGTTTTGGGACACCTCAACCCATTCCCAGCTAGGCATGGCCGAGGATACTAAGAAAATACGCTTTCTTGCCTTGCCCCCTGATGGTCATCGTCTCATAGCCGGATCTAACGACTCGAGGAGAACCATCATCTGGGATCTCCGTCGTATCCTCCCGGCGTCATACCTCCAAACCAGTGTAAGTGTCAGAATCCTCAGCTCGAGAGTACAATTGATTCATCGGTTTTCCCTTTCGTACGCGCGTGAAACCCGTGTTTGTCCTGACCTCGAATGGCATATTTGGTTCTTCCATTCAGACACAGGATGCGAGTGGCGTTCAAGATCAGCCTGATGCTCAAAATAAGGAGCAGTCGCCCCACCAGGACGCAACACAAAACACTGCCGAGGTAAAGTAACTGCGTCATCCGGTAAATTAAATAGCTAATTGATTCATACTACCAGCCACCTGATGCATCGCGCTCTAATCCTCCGGAGGAGACGGGCG
Source organism: Tylopilus rubrobrunneus (assembly GCA_038091235.1). Classification (NCBI taxonomy): domain Eukaryota; kingdom Fungi; phylum Basidiomycota; class Agaricomycetes; order Boletales; family Boletaceae; genus Tylopilus; species Tylopilus rubrobrunneus. The sequence goes on along the minus strand of JBBPOC010000235.1, from coordinate 20,423 downwards.
GCATGGATGGCGGGGATCCTATATTCGAGGTGCAATTAAGTATGACTCTTCCCACAGGGTATGGTACTGACGGTGATGATAGGCCGCAGTGCCATCAGGCACATCTGCGCCCGGCTTTGACTATGACGAGGTGAGTAATGAGAAGGTTGTTGCCGCACTGCCACGTGTTAAACTCACGCTAGTCTCCCTCTTCATCGTCGGATGAGAATCCCCATGAACTCTCCCAGTACCACCAGCACTTGCCTCGCAACGCGCCAGTGACCGTGTCGGCCGAGCGCGAGGTACTTGACTCACAGCCAAATGCCAGATCATCCAATAGAAACCGACGTTGGGCCCATGGGGGATGGTTCCGAACGATGTTGAAATGGGGCAATCGCGATCGGACACCTAATGAAGCGCACTCAGAAGACTCTCCCCAGATGAGTGCAACGCCGGCCAAGGCTCCACCTTCCTCTCAACGGCCTTCGGTGATTACCCCCGCCCAACGGGTCAAAGTGAGTATACCTCTTGTTTGTTTGAAAAGGGTGGGGATCTGACCAATCACTTTAGCGGGTGGTGACAAAGAGTGTCGTTAGACCACCGGTGCGTTCACGTTTCAATTTGTGCATGAACTTACTGATGCTGTGGTTCACAGAGGAAAAAAGACGAGCCCAAAGACATCCCAAAATCCACGTCGTCCAGCGAACAGCCCAAGACTGCTACGCCGTCTGGAGGCAATCCTGCCGAAGCCCCGGATGAAGCGAAACCTGTTGCCGCCACGTCGTCCAGCGAACCATCCCAGGCAGCTCCACTCTCAGAGGGCAGCCCCATCAAAGCCCCGGACGAGACAAGACCCGTGGCTGCCGGTGGTGTCCCACGCAACAATGAGGTGACGGTCGTCTTCGTGCCCTTGGATGCTCAGTCTCACATTCATTATTCTAGCGAGAACCTACTGATGGAGATCCGTTTTTTTATTATATCAATGTTAACTGTTTGATATCGATACCTTCATGGATCTGTTGTGGTCGCAGAGGTCATTTCGGTGCAACACGTTAGATGACTATTATTGATAGGGACTCGCAGCCGGTCTTTCGACTGGATCGTACATGAACAGTGGATAATACAGCAATGGCCGGTAGTAGCACGGAATATTAGATTCATACTAATTGGGAGTTCAAGGTGTCCGAGTCAGCCTCGAAACTTGGATGGCCCCAAGATGGAGCCCCACTGGTGCTGAAGCGTTCACTGGGAGGCGAATTCCCATTGTAGTTATGCCCATTGACAGGCTGAGAAAAAGGCCGTATCGTCCAGATGTCTATGACCCAAACATTGATGTTGAGGGGATAAGTAGCGGGTCCTGGTCGAATATCGGCATTGGTGCACACTCGACTCTGGACACACGAGCATAACGTGGTAAAAAACACTCGAAGTGATGAAACGACATACCAAGATAATCGCATCTGCCCTGGTATATAATCTATTGCATGGATCGCAATTACCCATTTCCAATAGTGTGGTGTGGCTGTGTGAGTACAAACGCGCAGACCGGCGAACACAAGAAAGGAGCGTGTTCAACTTGAAAAAATAACACCTGCCATGTACTATCGCTCATGGCAGGGCCTATGGGGCCCACCCACAGGCAACGGCGCTTGTCCCAGACTCTCCTTGCGTCTGTCCCCCCACACCCTGAGCGCCTTGACGAGCTGCATCACCTTGTCCCATTTTCCCCGTCGCACGTCGGTAGTTAGTCTAGCTGACCAGCCTATTATTATCGGTACTCTGCAGTGAAACAGCGTCAGTGACATACTTTTCTTGTTGTCGCACGCAAGAGAACAGATCGGTAATGACTTACGTGCATGGTGTGCATCATTCCAGCGAGGATAGACGATAATACTAGTCCACACTCGTCGCAACCAAAGGACACGTTCCTTCAAGGAGAACCAAATAGATGGTGCGTGACAGTTCCAATTGTGCCTGTTGAGGTGTCTACATTCAAAAGCGCGCAGTGCCGCTAAAATCCATAAAAAGCGTACATGCATGTTCAACGACACCTACTGAAGCTCATGTCCAGCCTCTCGTGAGCAAACGCTGATCGGCCGTCGTCCGCGTTCTCTGAATCTGTGTCAGTCTAATCTAGGCACGCGTTCGCGTCACCATGATTTGATTCCATCGGCATTCCACGACATACAGTACATGGGATTATCGGGAAGGTTGAATCGTACTCCGCAGCCTGAATGGATGGAATCAGCATACTGCGGATTGACACACCGTATTCGAGTTCCTGGACGTGCAAGATATTAAAAGCTGAATCCCTCTCTGAGTTAAACGTTTTCTTGTGGAAATCCTGGTTTGACTCACCTCAGCTGTGCACGAAATGACAAAACCTACTTGACCAAGAAAGCGTCTGTCTATATTTTAATGATAACAGTAGTCATTCACCAGATCGACTAGGCAGCCTAAAGGTCAGCAAAGATACATACGACGAGCCCTGTCAAGTTCCTCTGACTGCGATCCATGAAATCGACGGGTCTTGATACACCAGCAATTGCCTGACAACCCCCACCAAGTGTGCATACCTAACGGGGATCTGGGAAGGCATGAGCGCCCAAGACATGAGGCGCCGGGAAACGAGCCGAATAAATGAACACGTTTGTGAGGGCAGCCTACCACATAGCACGAGTCACCCCTTCCTTGACACTTCCAACTCAACAGCAACGCGTGACCATTGATGAAAATGTCGACGACAAAGTCAGGTGCGTGGCGATCCTCAAAGGCTATCGACAATACTTACAATTTGGTTACTAGTAGACCGCGATGCGAAAGTCGTCGTTGGAAGCGGCTCTTGTAAAGTATGGGCTGTCGTTTTCCACGCTGATGGAAAGCATTATTTCGAGGGGACGAGCGATGGGCTACGACGGCGGCAAGTGGCAGATGGAGAAGAGGTCGGAGAGCAGACACAGCTGGACGTGAATGCAATTTCAGTCTCGAGGGATGGGCGATGGGTCGTGTGTGGTGTCAGTTTTGGAGGAGCAATGGTGTGGGACGCCGAGATCCGAAAACAGTTGGTGGAGGTGGAGAGCGGAGTGAATGTATATGCAGTCGACGTGTCACCCGACTGCACACGACTTGCTACTGGGACCGACAGGGACGAAGCAAGCATTTGGAACATCACGACCGGACAAAGACTAGTTGGGCCACTCCAACATGACAATACTGTGGCAGGCGTCAGGTTTTCTCCTGATGGTGGTCGCCTCGCCACTTTATGCCCCAACGAGAACGTCATCCGAATCCTCGACGCCAACAGCGGCGACCGGCTAACTTTCATCACAATCTCACTGCCCGGGCTTCCGTCGACTCTTATTGCCTGGTCAGCTGATGGTCAACGACTCTTCGCCATATCCAAAGACAAGACCATCAAGTCGTTCAGTTCAACCACTGGGTCCACTCAAGCAGAATGGAAAGTCCATGGAAACGACACTCCACATCGTATGTCCATCGCTCTATCTTCAAACAACAGCTTTCTTGCTGCCTGCGCTGGTCGTTGCGTGTCGTTTTGGGACGCCTCGACTCACGCCCAGCTACGCATTGTTGAGGACACAGAAGAGATATACTCTCTCGCCATTTCGCCTGCTGGTGATCATCTTGTAACTGGATCTTGGGACTCGGGGAGAACCACCATCTGGGATCTCCGTCATATTCTCCCGGCGTCATACCTCCAAACCAGTGTAAGTATTAGAATCATCAGCCCGAGAGTACAATTGATTCATCAAAATTCCTTTTCGTACGCGCGAAAAACCCGTGTTCGACCTGACCTCGAATATCATATTTTGTTCTTCTATTCAGACGCAGGCTGCGAGTTCAGGTGGCGTCCAAGATCAGCCTGATGCTCAAAATGAGGAGCGGCCGCCGCACCATGACGCAACGCAAAACACTGCTGAGGTAAAGTATCTGCGTCATCCGGTAGATCAAATGGCTAATGGTTCGTACTACCAGCCAACCGACGCATCACGTTCTAATCCTCCGGAGGAGGCGGGCGGCATGGATAGCGGGGATCCTGTACTCGAGGTACAACTGAGTATGACCTCCCTACAAGATGTAGTACTGATGGTGATGACAGGCCGCACTGCCATCAGGCACATCTGCGCCCGGCTTTGACTATGACGAGGTGAGCAATGAGAAGGTTGTTGCTGCACTGCCACGTTTAACTTGAAACTCACGTTAGTCTCCCTCTCCATCGTCGGATGAGAATCCCCATGAACTCTCCCAGGACCACCAGCACTTGTCTCCTGACGCGCCGGTGACCGTGTCTACCGAGCGCGAGGCACTTGACTCACAGCCAAATTCCGGGTCATCCAATGGAAACCGACATCGGACTCATGGGGGCCGGTTCCGAACGATGTTGAAACGGGGCAATCGCAATCGGACACCTAATGAAGCCCACTCTGGAGACTCTCCCCAGGCGAGTACAACGCGGACCATGGCCCCACCTTCCTCTCAACGGCCTTCGATGATGATCCCCGCCCAACGGGTCAAAGTGAGTATATTAATTGTTTGTTCGAGAAGGGTGGATATCTGATCGATCACTTCAGCGGGCGGTGACGAAGAGTGTCGTCAGACCACCGGCACGTTCACGCTTCAATCTGTGCATGAACATACTGATACTACGATCTACAGAGGAAAAAAGACGAGCCCAAAGACGCCCCCAAACCCACGTCGTCAAGCGAACCGCCCAAAACTGCTACGCCCTCAGAGGGCAATCCTGCCGAAGCCCCGGATGAGGCGAAACCCGTTACCGCCATGTCGTCCAGCGAACCACCCCAGACAGCTCCACTCTCAGAAGGCGGCCCCACCAAAGCCCCAGACGAGACGAGACCCGTGGCTGCCGGTAGTGTCCCACGCGAGAATGAGGTGATGGTCCTCTCCGTGCCCTTGGATGCCCAGGCTCACATTCACTCTTATAGCGAGAGCCTACTGATGGAGATCCGTCTTTTTATTATATCAATGTTAACTTTTTGATATCGATACCTTCGTGGATCTGTTGTGGTCGCAGAAGTCATTTCGGCGGAACACGTCAGATGACTGTTACCCCATCTCATTGATAGGCACTCGCAGCCGGTCTTTTGACTGGACCGTACATGAACAGTGGATATACCCTCTTTGTTTGACGGAACGTTCCCATGGTCTGTCAGTATCAGCCAATCTTGGCCGTTGTCATCACGTCGTCATCCGAGTCACTCACCACTGAGCGGAGGTTGGAGGATGACTGGGCATTCCCTCCAGATGTATAAGGGTAATAGATACGATGTCGATCATACTGTCATGCGACTGACGGCCAGTGAGGTAGAATCTGGGACTTTAATGGGACACCGCCTCGACGGCTGCTCCCCTTGTAAAGGGTAGGTTTATACTGTGAGGGTGACGAGGTGGATCGCTCCGTCTTGCACAACCTCCTGGACCTTGATCGAGACAACCCTACCGTTGTCATTGACAGCCTGAGGTAGGTAGGGGAGGTTACTGTATGCCTTAGTAACGGACATGTGGAGGAGAACAGGGAGGGCTGGAATGGATTTTACAGCTCTGCTAGAAATGTAAACTCAGCCATATTAATTACCTCCCGATCATTGATAACACGTGGCAAAGGGAGGATCACAAACGACGAGAGTGCAGGCAGGACGGAGCATCGTATGCTAATGGATGCCTTTAGCCAAGTGGTCTCCGCCCTCACCGGTGGAACCTCGGCTAGGTTTGCTTGCAACTATCATCCTGTGTTCGACCGTGACGGAGCCCCGATTGACGCCCAAGGAGCCGTACCGATATCGGCCACCATATCAACAGGCACATCCCTGCACAATAAGCGAGTTTCCCCGCAAGACTGCAGGCTCATAAGTGACCAGCGCTAGTGCGGACCTAAATGGCCCGAGGAAACCACGAGCGCCCAAGACATGAGGCAGTGGGTAAATGAACTGAATACATAAATGAACACGCGTTTATGACGGCAGCCTACGGGTCACCCTTCTTCGACACCTCCAACTCGACAGCAACGCGCACGGACTATTGGTGAAAATGTCGACGACAAAGCCAGGTGTGTGGCGGTCCTCAAAGGCTGTTGACAGTGCTCATAATCGGGTTAGACGATAATGCGAAAGTCGTATTTGGAAGCGGCGAAGGTACCGTATGGGCGCTCGCTTTCCACCCTGACGGAAAGCATTTCTTTGAAGGGATGGGCGATGGACTGCGACGACGGCGAGCTGCAGACGGAGAAGAGGAAGGAGAACAGAAAGGGCTGGACGTGAACGCGATTTCGGTCTCGAGGGATGGGAGATGGGTCGTATGTGGAGTCAATGGTGGAGGAGCAATGGTGTGGGACGCCCAGATCCAAGAAAAGACGGCCGAGGTGGAGAGCGAAGTGCCTGTGCATGCGGTCGACGTGTCACCCGACTGCACATGGCTCGCAACTGGGACTTATCGCAGCGACGAAGCGAGCATTTGGGACATCGCGACCGGACAAAGACTCATCGGACCACTCCGACATGGTAATACTGTGGCAGGCGTCAGGTTTTCTCCCGATGGCGGTCGCCTCGCCACTGCATGCCCCAGCGACGACACCATCCGAATCTTCGATGCCAACAGTGGCGACCAGCTAACTTCTATACAAGTCTCACTGCCCGAGTTTCCGTCGACTCTTATTGCCTGGTTAACAGACAGCCAGCGAGTCTTCGCCTCATCTAAAGACAACACAATCAAGTTGTTCGACTCAACCACCGGGTCCCAACAAGCCGAATGGACAATCTATGAACACGACGATTTAGGTCGCCTGCCAGTGTCCATTGCTCTCTCCTCAAACAACAGCTTCATCGCTACCTGCACTGGTCATTTCGTCTCATTTTGGGACACCACGACTCACGCCCAGCTAGGCATTGTCGAGGACACGGAAAAGATACAATCTCTCGCCTTGTCACCCGGTGGTGATCACCTTGTAACTGGATCTTGGGACTCAAAAAGAACCATTATCTGGGATCTCCGTCGGGTTCTCCCGGCGTCGTACCTCCAAACCACTGTACGTGTTATTGTTCAAGATCAACCTGATTCTCAGGCGTTCTCAACACCCGGAGCAGACGCCGCAGCATGACGCAACGCAAAGCACTGCCAAGGTAAAGTAGTTGTGTCATCCGGTAGCTGAAATAGTTAATTAATTACCACTAACAGCCAACTCGCACATCGCGTCACGGTTCTGCTCCGCTAGAGGAGAAAGATGACGCCAACGCTCTACTTCAGGTGAGATTATCGATGTTGGCTCCTCATTGTGTTGATAGTGGCGACAGACCGCTGTTCCGGCCCCAAGTACATCCGCTCCTGGGTTTGACTTCGACCAGGTAAGTAACGGGCTGTCTTTCTTGTTTACCTCTTGTTACTCAACAACATGTGATAGCCTCCATCTCCGCTGTCAGATGAAGGTCCTGTCGAACTCAGCGGACAACCACCTGTCCCAAACGCGAATCCTCAGGCAGACCTGAACCCAAATCCAGCCACGGCCGAGTCCTCTGAGCCCCGGACCCTCGTTGGGTGGTTCAGAAGACAGATGAAGTGGGGTCGCACTCCGATGCCTGATCGAATTCCTTTGGAGGATTCCACTCGCCGTCCCGCACCACATCCAATACCCTCAGAGATTCCTAGTCGCAATCGAATGCCGGAACGAATGCTACACAGTCGCACTCGGATACCTAGTCAAACACCATCCGACGCTCCCGTTCAGACGAGCACACGCCAAGCGAGAGCACCGCGACCAAACCGGCAATATTCCGTGATAGCTCTTGCTCAGCGAGAAAGAGTGAGTGATCCCCTTTGGCTAATATGGTAGCACGGGTGTCTGACTGCTTGGCTTAGCGGACTGTTATGTATATCGACGATGTTTGTTCATCTCTCTAACCGTTTATGAACACGACTGTTTATTGTTCTTTACAGGATGAGCCGCTCCCATCGTGCTGGATGTCGTTTCCATCATGGATGTGTTGTGGCCGTACGGGCCGTTCTGATTTCGCAGGGCCTCAGGCCTCTGACTCAAATGTGCAACGTCAACATGCAGATGGCTCAATGCAGACGGCCGCAGATTCTAACAAGCCACGGCAGAATGCGGCTAACCCATAGGGTCGCCATTCGTTGAATTTCGTTCCGTTACTAGTCTCGAGTACTTCGCATTTATAGACACAGGCACTGTTCCGTATCGCTCAATGCCTATTTCATATCATACCAGCCGTTGTACATTGTATGACTTCGTATTGGACATTGTCGAATTAAGCCCGGGCGTCTCGCAGTCATACCTCGACGTGCTCACCGCGAACTTGAACGTGGAGGACACGACGGTGAAAAGGTACTCTACCGCTATAGCCTGAGAGTGTGGAACGCCGTGGCATGACCTTGGAGTGGGATTAGGACATGTGGGTTCGATGGCTTTGCGTTTGCATTCGTCTCGCTGCCGACCAGGGAGGGCTAGTATGGATCAACTCGAGTAAAAACTGTATTTAACAGCTCTACTAGAAATGTCCACTCAGTCATATCAACTACTTCCCGATCATTGATAACGCATGGCAAAGGGAATATCACAAACGAGAGTGCAGGACGGAGCATCGTGCACAGTTGGATACCTTTAACCAAGTGGTCTCCATCGTCACCGGTTGAAACTAGACCAGGTTTGCTTGCAACTGTCATCCCGTGTTCGACTGCCTGTGCTTGTCGCAGAAACAAGATTGTACGAGTAAACATCAGGATCGCCGTGATCAAAGCTTGTTAGCCTACCTGAACACGAAGAAAGACGCTGGCTACACGGTTACCGTCATTCCGCACTAGCACCTATCCAACCAAGTCTAGTGTCCAGTGTCGAACCCGCTCGAATGTCTTGAGAGGTTTGTGGCTTGGGACAGCAACACGGGGATAGCGATTGGCTGGCCAACGTCAACAGTCGTCGTCGACAAGAAACAAGGTAGCCGACAGAATATCATAATCCATAATTTGTTTGAGGTTCGACTCTCTTCTTTGTCCGCCATGACGAGAAAATTGATTACTGCCAGTAAGCAAAAACCGTGTCTACAGCCGCAACGGAGTTCGCTTTACCGCTTGACGCTCAGCGAGTCATACCGATATCGACCACCATATCGACTGGCGAACCCCTGCACAATGAGCGAGTTTCCCCGCAAGGTCGCCTTGAACTCAGGTTCATCAAATAAGTAGGCGGCCAGCGCCAGTGCGGACCTAAGTGGCCCGAGGAAACCATGAGCGCCCAAGATACGAAGCGCTGGGTAAACGAAACCGAATAAATGAACACACGTTTGTGAAGGCAGCCTGCCCCATACCACGAGTCGCTCCTCCAACTCAACAGCAACTTCACATACGGACTATTGGTGAAAATGTCGACAAAGCCAGGTGCGTGGCGGTCCTCGAAGGCTGTTGACAGTGCTCACATATTTGGTTAGACCATGATGCGAAAGTCGTTGTTGAAAGCAGCGGTAGTATAGTATGGGCTGTCGCTTTCCACCCTGACGGAAAGCATTTCTTTGAGGGGATGGGCAATGGACTGCGGCGACGACGAGTTGCAGACGGAGAAAAGGAAGGAGAACAGAACCTGTTCGTGCACGCGATTTCAGTCTCGAGGGATGGGAGATGGGTGGTGGGTGGAGTTGAGAAGGGAGCAATGGCGTGGGACGCCGAGATCCGGGAAAAGATCTTCGAGGTGGAGAGCGGAGTGGAGGTGTACGCGGTCGACGTGTCACCCGACTGCACACGACTCGCGACTGGGACGATCGACGACACAACGAGCATTTGGGACATCGCGACCGGACAAAGACTCGTCGGACCACTCCGACATGGTAATACCGTGGCAGGCGTCAGATTTTCACCCGATGGTGGTCGCCTCGCCACTGTATGTCCTGACGAGAACATCATTCAAATCTTCGACGCCAACAGCGGCGACCTGCTAATCACCATCAAAATCTCACTGCCTGGGTTCCCATCGACTCTTATTGCCTGGTCAGCAGATGGTCAGCGACTCTTCGCGGCATCTGAAGACAATACAATCAAGTCGTTTGATCCAACCACCGGGTCCACACAAGCAGCATGGAAAATCCATGAAAACAATGATCCAAGTCGCATGTCGATTGCTCTTTCTCCAGACAGCAATCTCATTGCTGCCTGCGCTGGTTACTTCCTCTCGTTTTGGGACACCTCAACTCAGGTCCAGCTCGGCATTATCGAGGATACCGAAAAAATAAAATCTCTTGCATTTTCGCCTGATGGTAGCCGTCTCGCAACCGGATCCGATGGGTCGGGGAGAATCATTGTCTGGGATCTCCGTCGTATCCTCCCGGCGTCATACCTCCAAACCAGTGTACGTGCTAAAATCCTCAGCTCGAGAGTGCGATTGAGTCATCAATTTCCCTTCCATACACGCGCGAAATCGACCGACCTCAGGATGTACGTAGTCATCAGTTTCAGTTGTTGATCTCAGATGACATGTTTTTGTTTTTCTGGATCAGCCTAATGCTCAAGACGAGGAGCGGTCACCGCACCACGACGCGACACAACACATTGTCAAGGTAAAGTAGCTGCGTCATCTGGTAGCTGGACGAGCTAATTGATCCCTACTGCCAGCCAACTGGCCCATCACGCTCTAATCCTGGGACCGGCAGCATAGATGATGCTGACGCTTTGCTTCGGGTAAGATTGACCAATTCCGGCTCCTCGTTGTGCTGATGGTGGTGACAGACCGCTGTGCCCCCGCCAACTACGTCGGCTCCTGAGTTTGACTTCGACCAGGTGAGTAGCGGGACAGTTTTTCTTGTTTACCTCGTGTCAACAACCTGGCATAGCCTCCATCTCCGCTGTCAGCTGAGGGCCCCGTCGAACTTAGTGGGCCACCACCTGACTCGGTTCACCCACAACCACTTGTCCCAATCGAAAATGCTCAGGCCGGACTGAACCAGAATCCAGACACCGCCGAATATTCCGAGCGCCGAACCCTCATTGGGTGGTTCAGAAGACGGATAAAGTGGGGTCGCACTCCGATGCCTGATCGAATTCCTTTGGAGGATTCCACTCGCCGTCCCGCGCCACATCCAATACCCTCAGAGATTCCTAGTCGCAATCGAATGCCAGAACAAATGCCACACAGTCGCACTCGGATACCTAATCAAACACCATCCGACGCTCCCGTTCAGACGAGTGCACGCCAAGCGAGAGCACCGCGACCAAATCGGCAATATTCCGTGATGGCTCCTGCTCAGCGGGAAAGAGTGAGTGACCCCCTTGGCTGATATGGTAGCACAGGTGTCTGACTGCTTGGCTTAGCGGACTGTTATGTATATCGACGATGTTTGTTCATCTCTCTAACCGTTTATGAACACAACTATTTATTGTTCTTTACAGGATGAGCCGCTCCCATCGTGCTGGATGTCGTTTCCACCATGGATGTGTTGTGGCCATACGGGCCGCTCTGATGTCGCAGGGCCTCAGGCCCCTGACTCGAACGTGCAACGTCAACATGTAGATGGCTCAATGCAGACGGCCGCAGGCTCTAACAAGCCACGTCAGAATGCGCCTAACCCATAGGGTCGTCATTCGTTGAATTTTGTTCCGTTACTAGTCTCGAGTACTTCGCATTTCTAGACGCAGACACTAATCCGTGTTGCTCAATGTCCATTGCATACCATATCGACGCCGTACATGCTATTACTCCGTACTGGACATGATTGAATTCAACCTGGGTGTCTCGCAGTCGCCTAACACTCCACCACGCACCCGCCGCGCCGTTCCTGAACTATCTGAATCGCACTCGGCAGTTGTGTGCTCCCCGAGCGCTCCATCCCTCTACTCACTCGTGTGCGTCAAATTTGGAACGCCACACACTAACTAGTAGTCTCAGACCTGGCTCACAAATCGATCGCGTTCGTCCCGGGCAAGCTCTGTCCATTGGATCAATCGTAGCTTCTCATTTCCAATAGTGGTGTAGTGAGTAATACAAACGCGCGGCGAAAACAAGAGAGGGAACGTGTGGTTGGGTCTCGCAAAAAAGAACGGGGAAGAGGCGACACGAGCGCGAGTCGCATTGAATAGAGATCAAGCTTCAACGTGAAGCATTAAATGACGTCGTAGAACACGCAAACCAAATGATAAGTCAAAAAAAAATGAGCGTATATCGTCGAGTCCATCGACCTGGAGACCACCGAAAAAGAAGATGAAAAATAAAAGCACGACAGCACGCAAATTACACGCGATCCAGGAACGTACTGCCCATGACGGGACCCATGAAGGGCCCGCCTACAGGCAACGGCCCTTGCCCCAGGCTCTTGACGATCTCCTTGCGTCTGTCCTCCCACGCCTTGAGCGCTTTTACGAGCTGCATCACCTTGTCCCGTTTTCCCTGTCGCACATCGTTGATGCTCACAGCTCCCATCTTGACGTCGTTGTCGAGCAGGAAGTCAAACAGCCGGAAGAGTCCGTCCAGTTTGTCGTCGTTGGGCCCCGAGGGGAACGCCGAGTCGGGGATCGGGGGCGAGGCAGATTTGCCCATCGTGTCCTCGGCGAGCCGGAGCAGCGCGAGACCGCCAAAGAGCTGGCCGGTGAGTTCCGTCATCTGGAGCGACCGCGGCAAGTGTGAGTTGGCCCAGTCGACGAGGTTGTTCTCGGTACCCTGCAAGAAACGCGTCGTCAGTGCCCTACTTGACGTGTCACGCACGGGGACGTACGTCTCTCAAAGAGTGCGCAGACGCGCTCGCCCGACGGGCTTCTCGCGACGGCCGAGGCGGTGCGTTCTTGGGAGGCGTCTTCGCCATCGCACCTTCGCCATGTCCGTTCTCGTTCGCGTCCGCGGGTTGGTTCGCAAAAAAGGACTCGAGCCGCATGCGCTCACTATCCGGTCCTCCGTCGTCGATGCGCCCCGCATTGTCCGATGAGGGCAGCCCCATGAGGATGCGTGCATCGCGTGTCGAGAGCTGGTTCGGGTTCTCCCGTCGCAACGCCTTTTGAGTCGCTGCCCGCGCGGAGGGCGACGGTGGCCGTGGTGCTGGGTTCATCGCTTGTGCGACCGTGAGCGGTATGGTCGGAATGTTGACCGAAGATACCACGGGTTCTGTGTCATGTAAGCAAATGATGTCACGAAGCAGAAAACCGAAGGGTACGCACTTGAGTAGTCTCTGCCAATGGTCGCCTTCATGATGGCTTTCATCCACTCGCGCACGACGGCCTGTTCGTCCGAGCTGAAGTAGTGCGTCTTGTCCGTCTCGTGGACGATCCGGAATCCGTAACGACCAGGGTCAATGTTCTCGTCCGCAACGACCTTGTATCCCACGATGTTGACGTATCCCTTGATTTTCGTTTCCTGCCCCACATCACGTGAGCAGACCAACAGCACAGCTTCCCCAGATCGACTCACCGCCTTGCTGTCGCTCCGTAAAATGTACAAATGCGGGCCCTTGATGATAAAGAATCGCAGCTTCCAGGAATTATAGCGATCACCCTTTTTGCGCATCCACCCCTGGTGATCAGGCTGCCCAATCTGCTCGATGATGCTTTTCCCTGGCTTGAGCGCATTCGGTCCTCGCGAACCTGCCCGTCCGTCCTGCGTCGTCGTCCCCGTCGGTTTGCGCGGTGGGTCGCCCATGTCCTTGAGTTCTGTAGGTCTCACCTTAGGCATTGCCTTGTCCTGATCCTTGGCCTTCTCAAACGACTTGCCCAGCTCCATCTCCCGCCGCTTGGCATCCTTGCCCTCATTGTTCGATTTAACCCCGTTTTTGAGACTGCTTGCCGCAGAAATGCCGTCCGAGGTCGTGGGGCGGCCGGATGGCTTCCTGCTGCTATACAGCCTCGACAGACCAAGCGTGGACGTCTTCTCCGTCGGGCTGCTCTCCTCCAACAACGTCCTGTTCACCGCATTAGCCGCTCGGTGCATCGAACGCACGGAAGAGAACACCACTCACGACGTCACCCTGGGCGCCGGCTTGCGCGACCGAATCGAGGACGTGAACGCCCCGCCGAACAGACTATGTCTCTCCGTGCCCCTTCCCGCTTCCACGCTGCGCTTCACCCGGAGGTGGCCTGCGGCTGAGGCGCCGTTGCCGTCGTCCTGGGAGTTGCGGAGCTTGATACGCGGGGAGGCGGTTCGCGTCGGGGACGGCGGGGGCTTGTCAGCGCTGCCAGGTGTCTCAGAGCGGTCCTTGTCCTTGTCCTTGCTAGACCCACGCGAGTCAACAGAGAGCCCGAGCAAGCGGCGGACTTTGGACGTCGCCGATGCCGACTCATCCTAACACGCCATCAGCCATCGCGCACGACGCCCGCGTCAAGGTGAAAAGAACTGCTCACCTCGCTTTGAGCGCCGCGCTCCTCGTCCGCGGTCTCATCGGGCTTTTGCTCTGGGGAGACCGGCGGGTTTTCGCTTGGGGAGGCCATCAGATGTGTTTCTGTCAGCGTTCCGAGCGCGAGCCCGGCGACGGCAGCACCGCCCGTGCTGTCGACCGACCCACCGCCATTCACGCTCGCCCGCGCGCTTGACAGGCTCGACACGCGCCTCGGAATCAGCGAGCCCGGGATAATGTCCGCCCTGGGGCTGTCGAGGCTGCCCGCGCGGCCTGCAAACGCCGACGACGACGGCCCGTTGTTGAACGTCGATCCAATACTCATGAACCCGGGGCTGTTGAGCGTCGACCCGCTCGGTGAATGCGCATACACGAACGACTGGGAGCCGGAGCGCGTGATAGCCGGGGCGTGTTGCGGCTGGTGGTCGGGTAGGATGATCGACGGGGGAGGACGGAGCTCGGCGATGGCGTTGGCGATGCGCATGCGTTTGCCGAATGCAACGATACCGATCTCGGCCTTGAGTAGGTTGATGTCGAGTTCGAGGAGGACGTCGCCTGTGATTTCTTGCTCTGCAAAAGACAAAAGACGGTCAGGCAACGTGGCACGGTCGCTAGGAACGAAACTGACCGATAAACTTGTCGTATACGTCGGAGCCAAATCCTTTCAACTTGAGCCACTCGACGACCTCGTCGACGGTCCATTCGGAGGGGGGTGTGGACTTTTTGTTGGCTTCGGCATCAGGCGCTGACGGCCCAATGGAGCCTTTTCCCGTGGACGATACGTTGGATGGCTGCCGAGAATGATGTCGAGTACCGGAGGCAGTGAGAGCTGGCGATGGAAGAGCGGCAGGTACCTCGCGAGTAACGCTGGGAGTCGGTGTCGCCCGCACTGCTGGCTCAGGGGACATAGACTTGGGAATCAGGTGTACACCGATAGGTACGACGGGGACGGGCGAAACGATGTGGAAGGCATCAGGTGTCGCTGGAGGTGAGCGCGGTTTGGGCGAACGCCTGTCGTTGAGCATTGGAGAACGCGTGAACCTCGGCGGAGAGCTGGTGGACGGAAATGAGGTCTGATTCGCCTTTGCAGTGCGTTCTTCCGGTGAGGGCAAATCATCTCTGGGAAGAATAGCAGACGAGGTCTCGTTGGAGTCCATCCGCCGGGGGTCCCTGGCGACGGAGAGTCTGCCAGCGTCGTCCTCTTCTTCTTCAGGGATATGTGGATGATCACGTGTAAGGTGCATGTGCTCCAGGTGATGAAACGCAGCGTCGTCTTCCTCGGCCTCGCTCTCGTCGCTCATCTCCACGTCGATTGGGGGTGCGCTGGTACGACCATGTGCTTGTTCGGCTTCTCGTACTTCTTCCGCAGCCTTCGCTTCCACGACCTTGCGAGCCTGTTCGGCAAGCTTGTCCCGCGCACTGCGATTCCAACCGACGCCGATCTCTCCGTCCGTTTCCGTGCCGTCTGTTTCCCGGTCCGTGTCTCCGTCGCGGGTACTCGCGAAGCTGAAGCTCTGTGCACCGTCTCGATCGCTTCTTCCAAGCTGTTCGATGGCCTTTTGGACGTCGGTCATAGTGGCTTTCATGACTTCGCCATGGGCATTGTCTGGTTCGCCAATGGCAACGCCAATTCTAGACTCGGGGTCTTGCAAGGACGATGCGTCATGGTCTTCGTTGAGGGGACTGTGTGAGTCGGGTGGAGTGACGATGGGATTGCTGGAGGAGGCGGAGGAAGAGGTGGAGACTAACCCGGTTGGAGGGGCATATGTGGTATAGCTCTGAGGAAAGAGACCGATTTTGCCAGCGATATTACGGCCCTTGCAACGAAAGAAGGGTAAGCACAGAATGAACGGCGACATCGTCGAACGGCAACGTGGAGGGGATGAGGAGGGGGTCGAGTGGGCCACGCGGAGGGGAAATGAAAAACGGGTGCTCACCTGCCACCAGCCGTCGTTGTACTGGTCGTCCTTCTCGATGATCTCGATGGGCTGGCCAGCCTCGAAGGCTATCTCGTCCTCGTGTTCTGGTGCAAAGTTGTGGAGAGCGTAGACATACTCTGGCATGGTTGGTGTCAGAGTTAAAATGTGAGATGTCTAGCGTGAGGAGAGATTCACAGGGTGTCGTGGTTGTCGACGTCGGCGTTGAGCAGGATTAACTTTCCATCCAGCATGACTACTCGACGTCTCAGTACGAACTGGCACAACTCAACGACGCTCTCACTGACTTGTCGCCAGCCTTTGTGACCGGCAATGCGAACAAGCTGGCAGAGACCAAGTACATCCTATCCCAGAGCACTCCCATCGACATCGATTCCCAGGATCTCGACAGCAAGTCGTCTTTTCCCTAGCAACGAACCTTTGCTCATTTCGTCCAAGTTCCCGAGTTGCAAGGCACCACCCAGGAAATCGCCAGGGCTAAATGCAAGCATGCTGCCGAGCTCGTGAGCGCCGCACGCTCGCTCTCTAACCCAACTGATCGCCATGATCCAGCTCGGGCGTGCGTGCATCACGGAGGACACCGCCCTCTGCTACGAAGCCCTCGGTGGGTTGCCAGGTCCGTATATCAAGCACTTCATGAAGACGATCGGACATGAAGGTGCGTTCCGCGTGTGCTGATCGGCCTGGTTTGACCCGTCAACAAGGCTTGAATAATTTGCTGGTCGGGTTCCCGACAAAGGATGCGTATGCGCTGTGTACGTTTGCGTATTGCGCTGGTCCTGGGTCGGAGCCCGTCCTCTTCGAAGGTAGAACGGACGGCACCATCGTAGCTGCGCGGGGCCCAGCCACGTTCGGCTGGGACCCGGTGTTCGAACCCAAGGGGTTCAACAAGACGTACGTCCCCTCCGCCGTGGTCGATGTCCAAGCTCATCACCGCCCACAGTTACGCGGAGATGAGCAAGGAAGAAAAGAACACGATCTCACACAGATACCGCGCACTCGAGAAACTGAGAACCTTTTTGTGTACTACCGTAGTCGGTAACTAGTTATGTTGCCGGTTCCGATATCCGAGTCCGATCACGAGTTGGCGCAAACTTTGATCTCGAACCACACGCATGTACACTCCAAGGAAAAAACCTCGAATACATCTCGACCCAGACGTGGGTCATAGAACACTTCAAAAACAGCGCGAACAGCTCCCCATTGCAAAGGGTAACCAACTCATATCTTACTTGTTTGCCATCTCAGCCATGTGATTCTCTAGGCAAGGATGCGCTCGTTCGCGCCATCCGAGACAACGATGTCACCATTCTTCTCGGCGAGACAGGTTCCGGAAAGACCACCCGTACGTGTTCATCCAGTTCAATCCACGCAGTCATCCAGTCTCACCAGGTCCCTGAAGCACAGAGGTCCCGCAATATTTGCTCGAAGCTGGACTAGCAAGAGACCGTATGATCGCCGTGACACAACCCCGTCGTGTCGCTGCCACGTCCCTCGCCGCACGTGTCGCCGCCGAGCAAAACGTGCCCGTCGGCGGACTAGTGGGTTACTCTGTCCGGTTCGAGGAAGCTTGCCAAGCCCATACAAAAATCAAATACGTCAGTGACGGTATGCTCGTGCGGGAGCTGCTGTCAGACTCCATCCTGTCTCGCTATAGCGTCATCATACTTGATGAGGCGCACGAACGCACACTTCGCACGGATTTCCTCATCGCAAATCTCAAGACCATACAGGCAAAGAGGAACCAAGTCGACGATAAAAAGGGGAAGAAAAAGGATGCCTTTAATCCACTCAAAATCATTGTCATGAGCGCCACCCTTGACGCCGAAAAGTTTAGCCGGTTTTACAACAAGTTCGTCCCCTACTTTTAGCCTTCTCTGACGTGCTGATTCATCGTTAGTGCCCCGATTCTGTACGTCAAGGGTCGTCAACACCCTGTTAAAATATTTCATACCGCCGTCGGTCAAACGGACTACATAGACGCTGCGCTACGCACGTTTTTTCAAATACATATCGACAAACCTCCAGGGGACGTTCTCATATTTCTCCCTGGTCTGCACCGTTTACTGGGGGGTTTTTCATGTGGACTTATGCCACCATCGAACAGGCCAAGAGGATATAGAATCACTAGAAAAATCGATCGAATCACATGCCAAACGACTTCCCATAGAGCACATGGAGGTATGTCTTTCCGCTGTCACATTTACTATTCAACCTCAAATGCCGACCTAGGTTTTGATCTGTCCCATGTATGCAGCATTACCGCACTCCCAACAAGTACGAATATTTGCCTCGACTCCACCGAACACGAGAAAATGTATCTTGGCGACGAATATCGCCGAAACGTCTATAACGATACCTGGGATCAAGTATGTGGTTGATACCGGAAAGTGTAAGGAGAACAGATACCTGTCAAAAGAAACTGGTTGTGGTAAAGACCCGGTCTCCCATACTAGCACTCTGATCGTTCACACCACATTCAGGGTTCGATACTTTATTGACCCGCGACATTACAAAATCATCTGCCATGCAGCGCGCTGGTCGTGCGGGGCGTGAGGTATATCCCATCACCGCACCTTCACAGCGTTCTTATTGACTAATAACACAGGGCGCTGGGTTTTGCTTTCGCTTGTACACCGAGGAAGCCTTTAATCATATGGCGATGTCTGCGGAGCCGGAAATCCGCCGTTGTAGCTTGACGCAAAGTGCATTACAACTCAAATGTCTCGGCTATGACCTAGAAGAGGTGGAATTTATGGATCCACCAGACCTCAACTCCGGTGCGTATTGGTGCTGCCATTATCAATCTGGTGCTGATGGCCACACACAGTACACTCGGCCTTAAAAACGCTCTGGTTGTTAGGTGCATTGGATAACTCCAAGACTCTGACAACCCTTGGCCGGCAGATGGCCATCTTTCCTGTTGAGCCTCACCTCGCACGCATCCTTCTTGCGTCAAAATCGCATGGATGCACTTCTGAAGTGATCGACATCGTCTCGTTGCTTGCCGCCTCATCCAAACTTTTCCATGATATTTCCGACAAGCGAGAGGCGATTGCAGACTCTCGGCGCAAGTTCCGACATCCGAGTGGTGACCATCTCACGATGCTCAACGCCTTCCGGTCCTACCAAGAAATCGCGGCCAGCGAAGGCACAAGCCAGCGCAAGGAGTGGTGTCGGAAACATTACCTAGAAGAACGAACACTTACGGAGGCGCTTAAAATCAGGGATCAGCTGAGAGCGACGTGTCAGAGGGTGGATCTTGACTGGAGAGCATCAAGAAATGATATGGAGGAGCCTGTGCTGAGGTGCTTTACCGCGGGGCTGTTGCAGCAAAGCGCACAGTTGCAACCGGACGGCTCGTATAAACAACTTATGGGACCACTTGTCATCAAGATTCACCCTGGGTCGACCCTATGCGAGAAAAAACTACCGGCAATTATATTTGACGAGCTGGTGTGTGAATATCTGTCTTTGGCGGTTCTGGAGTGTTTATTCATTGCGCAGGTGTACACGAGTCAGGTGTATGCCCGAGGGGTCTCCTCTGTACCACGAGGTTTCCTCAGTGGCATCACGCCGACGATGGCCAACGGACCAATTACGAGTAGATGATAGTGCGACCTGAACGACACTTTGTTTATCTAATCTAATCTGTATCCATCCCATGCTCTTCCCCAGGGTCGCTAGCATTCTTAGAACTGCAACCGACCTACCAATCGGGATCGTCCAAGGCCATACGGAAGTTACGAACACGATTCTCCCGATAACGTGAATGCCGCAATTTGGACTCCTAAACCAAATTCCCGACTCACTGTAACCGCACTACATCCTAACAACCGTCCTCTGTCATTCTCTCAACCTGACTGATCGCCAAGCGATGGACCGTGTTCACAAAGACGACATATCCGAGGAACTAGTCCGCAGCACTCCTGGGAACGCGTCCGCTGATATTAAAGGTGCGTCTCACGACGCTGCAGTTGGCCCAGCACCGGCGCCCGCTGTCCGCGGTTGAGCCAATTTTCGACTCACACGCCTCTCTTCCCCCCATCCATGTAGCGCTCGTGCATCGCTGGCTGCGCGTGTTCACGCAGTATGGGTTTGGAACGCGGTCTGCAAGAGGGCTCGAGATTGTTGAGGTGTCGATCGTGCCCCAGGACGAGGAGCCGAC
>JBBPOC010000234.1:0-22185 GCA_038091235.1 Tylopilus rubrobrunneus | reverse complement strand
CCCCAATAGGATCGCTTTCCGTTTGGTTCCGCTTCATTTCTCCTCCTTTCCTTTGTCACTTCCATCCGGAACTTCCGCTTCCGTGTTTCCCGCAATCCGGATTAGTCCGGATTGTTCTCGCAGTGTCCGGAAAGGCGCTGTCTACCCCTTCTCCATCATACAACCAACATCCGACCCACAGGACACTTCCATCGTGTCCACACTCGCACCCATTTTTATATCCCACTTGGGATTGTTGTTCCCACAGCGGGCAGCGCACTGACCACGAAAATTATTAGGCGCTCTCAGACATTGTGGAGTCCATTACTGGGGCCCTTTACGTTTCTGACGGGTTCGCTTTGGATGGAGCGGAGAAAATTTTCAAGAAAGTGCTCAAGCCATTCTATGACCGGCATATCACATTGAAAATGTTGTCTCATCATCCGACTAAGGTTCTTTGCGAGCTCTTCCAGTCACATGGCTGTCAGCAATTTGAGCTCGTGAAAGAGCGAAGTGATTTGACGCAAGAAACACATTGTGATTGTAGGTCGCTGTCCCTAAAGAGGTTGACTGGGCTCACGTTTGCAACACGCAGATGTCATTCATCAAGCAACGTTGGCTAGCGCCGTGGGTCCAACAACACAGGCTGCGTGGTGTGCGGCATCTGTGCTCGCGCTGGATGCACTGCAATGCGGCCCTGAGTTCCTGTCGAGTTGTCGGGAAAGTCGCCGGTCTAGCAAAGGTGTTCAGGCACGTATCGAGAGAATGCTCGTGGGGATGGAAGATGGCGGAAATATGGTATGACCCAATTTATTCGGTTTCTGGCCGCGTGGTACACATGGAAATCAAGGGTTGAAACCAGAGTGAATAATGAGGTCGATGCGGGAGTCTGCTGTGTAGAAAGGTGCATTCAAGCAGCACCGGCTTTCTTCCTGCAAAAAGTGTATCTCGTTGAGTGGGGGTGACAGAGCACAGTGTTGAGGTGCTCACAGCTGGAATGCCGCTGCAGCAAAAGGAATACTGAAGCCGGTGATGAGGAAGAGGGAGAGTTTGGCGCCAAAAGCGACGCGATTTTCCCCCGGAAACTCACAAACCAACCGCCATGATTCTCGCCCGCGCACCACACACCATCCGCACGCAAGTCCCCGTCTGCGTGTCGCATCCCCTGCACGCTACGCCCATGGTCATTACCATGTATGCTTTCTTAACACTTTGTCTCGCTCGTCAGCTCAACCTCAACTATAGCATTGCCCTTTGGAGAGTCGGAGGAGAACTGTGAGAAAACTCGGCTGCTTGAGTTGTCAAGAACGACGACCTCGAACGACTGGCTCGCATTGGATATGCTCTTAACCAGCCTCAAGAGGAATACAGGTACCTGCGGAGTCTGTAGCGTCGATAACGGGTAGTACTCATCTATATAAACAGTGGTCATCGATCATCTCTCATGCGCATTCCCACTCGTTCAAACCATGGCACTCACCGTAAAAGTCATCATCCCCGCTACGCAGCGCGAGGTGGAACTACCCACCGGCTTATTCATTAACAACGAGTTCCTTCGGCGGACTCCAACGACCTTCTCGGGTGAGCTTCCAATCATTTGACCCTATCTCAGTGACACTCAGATAACGATAGTGCTATCAATCCCGCGACCGAGGAAGTGATTTGCTCTGTCGCCACAGGTATATCTTCTATTCGCTACCACTTGGAATCACCTCGTCTAATGCCATTACCCCTATGCGATTAAACTCAAGGGTCCCAGAAAGACATCAACATCGCTATCGCCGCTGCTCGCAGAGCTTTCGGCACTACTTGGGGAAATAATGTCACCGGCTTCGAGCGCTCTCGCTTGTTGAACAAGCTCGCCGACCTCATGGAGAGGGATCAGCAGTTCCTCGCAGAAGTCGAGAGTCTCAACAACGGGAAACCTGTCAAGATAGCCAGGTAGGCAGCCTTGGTCGCGTCAGTGACTTGTTTTGACTTGTTTCGGCAGGGACTTTGATATCGGTGACAGTATCCAGTGCCCGCGCTATTATGCTGGATGGGCAGACAAGATTGTCGGGCAAGTCATTCTTGCATCCAGCTATCTCTATCCACACTCTTCTTACCTTTCTCACGCGTATCAGACGGTCGAGGTCGACAACAGCAAGAAGCTCACATTCACCAGACACGACCCAATTGGTGTCTGCGGCCAAATGTAAGTCGTGACTCTCTGTCTGCATTTGACCCCTAATCACATGCCAGTGGCACAGCATCCCCTGGAACTACCCAATTAACATGTGGCGAGTCCTTTCACATAGTCGGCAAGAGTGTCATAATCACTTAATTTCTATTAGGGCCTGGAAAGTAGCATCTGCGCTGGCTTGCGGGTGTACAATCATGATGAAACCCTCTGAATTAACTCCGCCTACGCCACTCTTATTGTCCAAGCTCATCGTTGAAGCTGGGTCAGACCAAACCTTGCTGCCGTTATGTAAATCATTCATTTTCACGAAACAGGTTCCCGCCCGGCGTGGTAAACACGATCCCCTCTCTAAGATTCGTCGGTGGTGCGGCGCTCGCGGCACACAGGGATGTTGACAAGGTGGCGTTCACTGGACCAACAGTAACCGGTCGAAAAATTATGGAAGCTGCGGCAAAGAGCAACCTGAAAAAGGTTCGTTTACATACCACTCCCACGAGGTATTGGCACATCAGGATGGTGCATTAGAACGTATGCCAAATAGGTATCGCTGGAGCTCGGAGGAAAGTCTCCGCACCTTATCTTTGAGTCCGCGGACCTCGACCAGGCAGCCAAATTGGCGTGTCTGGGCATCCTTTATAACACCGGTCAGGACTGCGCGGTGGGGTCTCGTCTATATGTACAGGACTCCATTTATGACAAGTTCGTCGCCTTGTTGGTACAGAAAGCGAGAGAACTCGTGATCGGAGGTGGTTTTGATGAGAAGAGTGGAGGTGGCCCTGTTGTGAGTTTCTCGGGCCTGATTTTCCATTTCACACTTATAACTTTGCACAGGTCTCTAAAGTTCAATACGACAAAGTTTGGGGGTACATCGAGAATGGTGTGGCTCAGGGTGCGAAGCTGGCTCTCAGCGGCAAGAAACGCCCAGGCAAAGGGTTCTTCGTGCACCCAACAAGTAAGCGTTGTTCCGGCTGAGCTTTCTGTGTCCCTAAAGACGACAATTACGCCAAAGCATTCACAGACATCAAACAATACATGAACATAGTGAAATTTTGTGACAATGCGCCTGGATGACCCTGCTAATGCGTGGCGATTTAGGTTAGGGATAAGGTTTTACTCGTTAGACAGAGTATACTGACTTACGAGAATTTAGAACGTCATCACAATAGTACGTGTCGACACTTAACCGTTCCCCTTTGCTTATAAGGATGAATAGACGTTCGCAGCCTCCCGAGTTAATCAAGGTAGATTAGCATGGTGTGCTATTCAATTGTTTGGAAGTTTAATGGTGGCACATGGACTTGACTTCAAACAGAACTTGCCAAGGAAGGGATTTGGAAGCAAATTTTGGGCATCAAAGGAAAGTCACCGCTACCTGGACTCATAATTCATTTGATGCCTCCTGTGAGTTTGTCGTCCAAGTAAGATGTAGGATCGTCCTTGCTGAGCTGCGAGTCTAGGTCATCGTAACCCTTGGGCCGCCAACGAAGGTCGTATATCCATTTATTTTAGATGTCGAAGGATACCCTTCTCAGATTATCAACTTCTTCATTGTTATCGTACGTTATGTCCCGTTATTTGGAAACACTTCGTGACGCATCATCGTATAGGGTCTCTTTTGGATGCGCTGGAAGAGGCCAGATATTCCTAGACCATTCAAAGGTAGGCAAACTCGGCTGTGAAGAAGCTAAGACTTACTCAAATTGCACAAGTCTGGCTGCCTCTTGCAGTCTTCTATCTCGCTGCATCTGTGTTCCGTGAGTGTCGTCCTCCCCAGTCCTCGCTAAGATCCATTGAGCGTTCACCTGCAATTTTTGGCAGTCATGATCGCGCCATTCCTGCGACCAGCCAATGGCGTAGGAGACACATCTTTGAGTTTTGTTTGGTTCTTGTTTCCCCCGATGCTCATTACTCATAGTCAACGCTCGTCGTCAACTTTATTCTCCTCTCTTCTCCCGGGAAGCAGTACCTACATCGCACTACATCTGAGTCCAGTGGGTACAACATCCAACGTTCCTGACCTCGTCGATGGTTTCTCCATCACCTCGCCTCCTTCATCGACTGGTAGCCACCGCGACAGTCCTTACCTGTGGTCCAATTCACTCGTCGCTCCCTGATTCCTACCAGAGTCACTGGGCGTGAACGGTTTGTCGTCGCCACCGGCGCCGGCGTCATCGCTCCTACCGAGCAGCGGACCAAACCCGACACCGTCGGACGACGGCACACGGGGGTCAGCGCGACGACCAGCGACGGATGCCCTGGCATTTTGCAACAGCGATGGGCAGGACGCTCAGGGAGGCGGTCAAACCGGCGCACAGCAAAGACGGAGAGTTCGCAATCAGCCAGGCGGTGATATCCCGATGGTGAGGGACACGGTGGGCGAGAGCGTATGTGAGGGCATTGAGACTCTTCTCAAGACGTGCGTAGCGGCCTGTTGCCCACTTTTCTGTTCCTCACTGTGTCGTGATCTAGTTTTACCGAAGACGTCGCGCTGCCATCTACGCCTGCCTCTGATGGCGGGCTACCTGAAGTAGCCGATGGCGAGCTGTTGTATGTCCAGCAGATCCACACCATGCACGAATACGAAACCACCACCCTCTACGTTGATTACGGTCAGACGAAGAGACGACGTCCTTGCGGATGCCATCCAGAAGCGGTACTACATATTTCTCCCGTCTTTGCGTCGCGCATTCCACAACTTGGTCGCCGAGTGTGAACCAAAGTACCTCAAAATTGACCCGACGGCGGCCACCATGGACTCATCAAACCTTTAATCCCGTGAATTCAACATCGCATTCTATCACCTCCCTTTGGTCTCCGGCATTCGGGATCTCCGCACAGACAAATTCGGCACGCTGATGGGCATCGGTGGTACCGTGACAAGAACAAGTGAGGTCGGACCGGGGCTGCTGTACGGAAGTTTTATTTGTGAAGTTTGTGGTGGTCTTGTCAATGAGATAGAACAATAGTTCAAGTATACCGAGGTACGAATTTGACTCTCGCGTCGTCGGTGTCGTCTTTAACCACCCAACGTATTGCCTAGTTTGTGTCCCAACCCAACCTGCGGCGATTGCGTGGCATGGCAGCTACAAATCGACACTTCTAAATTTACGGATTGGCAAAAAGTACGCATTCAAGAGAACGCCTCCGAGATACCCACAGGATCTATGCCCCAGTCTCCTGATGAGTCATTCTTTGGTCCGAGCTCGTTCAACGGGTCAAAGCCGGAGATAAATGTGTATTCAGTAGATCATTCATCGTCGTTCCAGACGTTAGCCAACTCGGTCTACTTGTGGAAACAAGGCGGAGCTCATCCGCGAGGCGAGCGAAAGTGGGGCGAATGCTACGACGGGTGGTATCAGCAGTGTAACAGGGCTGAAAAGCATGCGAGATCTACAGTACAAGACTGCCTTTTTGACATGGTACATGGTGCAGACGGCAGGGTAAGTGGCATTTACGCGCACCGATGCGATGACTGAGGATGATTATAAGGTGTGGTGAAGAAGAAGACAACGAGGGGGATGGATAGGCCTTCCTCCGGTCATTACGAATTCGATGAACTCAAGAGTATGGTCGACTCGGAACACATCTACTCGTGCCAGGTCGAGAGCACCGCACCAACGGTCCATGGCCACGAAATAAAGAAGAGCCTCTTATTACAGCTAATGGGTAGTGTACACAAGCAGACCGCTGAGGGGATGCACTTGTGTGGCGACATCAACATCTGCATTGTTGGAGATCCATCAATTTCCAAGTCACAGTTCCTCAAGTGCGTGTCCACCTCCCGTCTTACAAGCACGAGCTAACCGGATATCTGGCAGGTATATCCGTTCCTTCCTGCCTCGCGCTGTCTGCACTTCAGGCAAGGCATCCTCTGCCACCGATCCCACAGCTGCAGTCGTAAGGATGAGGAAACAGGTAATTTTATCATCGAAGCTGGTGCCTTGATGCTCGCGGAAAACGGTATATGCGCCATCGATGATTTCGAGAAGATGGATATTTCGGATCAGGTTGCCATTCATGAAGCCGTAGAACAGCAAACAATATCCATTGCCAAAACCGGTATCCATGCTACACTGGATGCCTGAACGTCGATCCTGGCGGCTGCGAATTCCATCGGGGGACGATATTTCGGTCGATCGTGCCCGAGCAGAGCTGCGTCGGGCCAGTCGACTTGACCCAAGTCAGGCCGACGCTCTCGTTACAGCATTGACATCAGAACTTGATCTGATCCAGGGGTGAGTCAGGCGTCAATTTAGTATCAATTCAGTTGTTAACATTGTGTCCAGACCTCCTGCGACCGGAAAGGTGACCTATCTCAATCATCAATAAACATGGTACAGTGATACTGACACGTTTAATTTTAGAGTTACACGGGCGTAGAGCTCCTGCATATGCTCATGGCGAACGGCATTGGCCTCATACTCTTCCCAATACTCTATTGAAACACGGGAGATGGCTGCCGGAGAGTCTCGCTTATGTCCCTCCAAGTACCACGAACTCAAATTCTTGGGTGCAGAGATCTCCCAATTGGTCGAACGAATTCGAAAGCTCGATCCCGAGTTGGACTCCTCTGAAATCTTTAAGTACCTTGGGGGCTTTCACGCCGACCACCATGCTTCGTTTTCCGACCTCCCTATCTAGATCGGGGCTGACAAGAGCCTTTCTCAAAGAGGATTCCGAAACTGAGGGAGAGTGGCAAACACAAAACCGCCACGGCAGAATTATTGTAGAGGACAGGTCTATGCGTTCTGGAAGAACTGTGGCGATTTGAAATTTCTGGAGACGATCACCAATCCAGTTGTTCCCGAGGTCCAACAGATTAACGACTCATTCGAATGACATCATGCAGACAGAGAACGCGAAGGAGACGCTCGCATCGCAGCCTGAACCGTCTACCATCCCTCCACCCGCGGAAGCACCGTATGCTGCCTATGTCAACGATACGGAAGGGTTCTTCGCCGTTCTTGGACATGAGCCGATACAAACGACAGAAGCTTCACAAATTCTGGATTGAGGCGCGGGCGCAATGCAGCAGAATCAACAAGACGAGTTTGATAGATTGAGAAAGAAGCACACCGAAAAGTGCCAGGAGTACAATGAAATCAAAGATGAGGTGGGTATGCGTGAAGCGTGGCAACTTGCTCGTCTGAACGGTTTCATGCATACAGGCTCGACGTGATTTGTTGCAGAACGTCAATATCATAGGGTGTACTACGATAGGTAGTCGAAAGTCGACTCATCAATATGATTAGGGTTTTGAAATGCTTTCTCTTACA
The DNA here is from genome assembly GCA_038091235.1 of Tylopilus rubrobrunneus. Taxonomy (NCBI): domain Eukaryota; kingdom Fungi; phylum Basidiomycota; class Agaricomycetes; order Boletales; family Boletaceae; genus Tylopilus; species Tylopilus rubrobrunneus. Next base: position 14,748 of record JBBPOC010000234.1, on the reverse strand, counting down.
GCGCAGCTAAACTCGGAACACTTTTCAAGGTGCGTTATCCTCTCTTTTACCTGTCTGTGATACTGACGAAGTCACTGTCCCCTAAAGTTCTGACGGTCGAGGAAGCTGGGCAGGTACTTAAGGCGCATGTGCTCGGCAGCCTTGTGCCATCGGTGGAGCATCGTGTCCTCGTTGGGGATCCCCTTCAACTGCGCCCTACTCTGAACAATTACGGTTGGCATCCCATCCTTAGGTGCAAATAAGTCGACTGACTCATATTTTCTAGAGCTGTCGATGGATCACCAGTGTGGGAGCCAGCTATACAGATTCGACATGTCGCTCGTGGAGCAACTGGCGACGTCTGGTTTGTCCATGTCTCGAATCGACATACAGCGCCGAATGCGCCCGACGATGTGGTGTGTACTCCACTATGCTTCAGTCTCACCCGAGTTTCTTAAAAGCGGTCCAGGAGCACGCTTTACGAAGGACTGCAGCACCACGAACTGGTTAAAAAATACGACAACGTGCGCGCCGCTCGTTCACACAAGACCGTATGGTTGCTTGGCAGGCCGACTTTGACAGGCTTCCCAAGCCGCGCACTGTCGAAAAGGGTGGACGCCGAGTGTCCGCGTTCAACTCTGTCCGGGCGATGTGGCCGAAACGATACGACCTCACGAGTCCGTTTGGCGAGTCGCATATGCCTTCTGCGAGCGTCTCGGAAGTAGAGGAGGGCGGGCCGAGCAAGGGACGGGTCACGAGCGAATCGACAGTCTCGAGTGCATCGGAGGCGTCGGATGCGGAGATGGGGGCTCGTACGGCAAAAGAAACCCGTGGAGAAACTGGCCCCGCCGAAAGGCAACGATGAGATATCCAATGTTCCATCCGCGGAACTTGGGTGTTCAGCGAAAATGTCAGACCCGGACAGTGATTCGACCATTGGCGCACCGAAAGAGATGCCGATATCGCCTTCAACTCGCCGTGCTAAGCAAGTGCGTCTTGCATTCGAATTGGTTCCATGGTCAGTGACAGACAAAGAAGGCTGAACACAGGAAAGCGGACCACCCCCCTCCATGTGTGTCTCGCCTCCCCCGTCGCATATCGCAACAACCCAGCGTCGCAGAACTTGTCGCCCGCTATCAAGACTTTATTCCTGCCACTGGTGTCGAAGAACTTGCCAAGACTGCCCTTGCCCCTCTCCCTGTCTCTGAGAGTGAGCAAGAAGACCTCACGACGACCTTATCGAAAGCAAACTTGAACACCTTCAAAGCCCGGTTTATCGCGCAACACCATTCGTGGGAGGCACAGGCACGAAATCACCAAAAAGGCTTCTACGTCTGATTTCGAATCTGGGTACGCGGCGAACGCGGCACCGAGGTTTATGAGGCCACTCGGGGGGCACGGAGGATAGACGCCGAAATTAGCGGGCGAATCCTCTATCGACTCTCTGATACCTTCCAGGCAAGCATCACCAGATAGAAGAAGGTCGAAAATGGTCCAGCCCCCATCTCCACCACCTAATGGGAAATTGCAGCCCCCGCTGCCAGGATGAGCAGTAAGGGGGAAACCATCCTCCGGAGGGGCGCGCAGGGATGCGTCTCAACAGCGGTCTACATCGGGTGGCGCGTCCAAGCCACCGTTCAGACGACCTCCCCAAGGAGCCGGGACAAAGGTGTCCAATATTGCGAAGCAATTCGAACATATTCACCGCGAGAATGAGAAGGCTAGTCAACGGTATGCTGTCATCCGTGGACGCAAAGTACACCCGGTTGCCTCTTCGCATGCTACGGTGGAAGTATTGGAAAGCATCAAAGACGCGATCAAGGACGAATCTGACATGTCTGACAGTTCGAGTGAGGCCGATGATGAAGGGAGTGATGAAGACGAAGGACGCAGCAAGTCCACGGATAAAATTACAGAGTCCTCCCCTGAGCAGTCTGTAACTCTAACTGTCCCTACGATCCAAAAGGAATCAGCCGCGTCTTCGGATTTACCCCCTGTCCTGGAAACGGGAGCAGCGGCTCCACCCACACCCACACCCTCGCTATCTCCCCCCACTGCGGAACGGTCTTTCCCACCATCTCCATCCTCGAGCTCACCGGGACCGGAAACGAATCCACCGCTTACACCACCGCCGGTTTCGAGGAGCATACAGGACGCAATTCGATCTTTCACAAGGCGTTATCCGGACTGTGGCTTCCTCACTTCCCCCCGAGGCGCGTAGACTTGGACGAGGATCCGTTGAACAATCCAGAGCATATCTTTAGAGACTCGTCCATGGTCGTTCGGACTGACGAACCTACGTCGATCATTGCTCTTGCGCTCAAGTAGGTCTCTCGTATTCATCCTGTCGCTGCATGCGCTGACGAACGTCTAAGCTCACCGCGATATGTTGACGAAATCTCACGCCGACAAGCGATCGGCCCGTGAACCCAAGGTTTCGGAAGGCGGTGAAGCGTTTATGCCGGATGAGCACTCTGCATCCGAGTGCTCTTCCACGTGGGGCGTCGTCAATGTGGACACATCGGAGACTGTCAATCTCACGGACGAGCTCAAGTCACCATCTACGAAGATGTCTTGGGTCATTTGTGCGTGCTATTACTCTCGTTGCGGTACTGAGCGCTAACTGTATGCGTCGTCGGCAGCATTCGAGAGTGGCGGCTTGACGATCAACTGCACCATTCTATATTCCGAGCAGTTTGATGCATTGCGGACCTATGATTGCGAAAAGAGCATTGTGGAGTCCTTGTCGCAGCGCGTCAAGTGGGATGCCAACGGGGGCAAGTCTGGGTCTGCATTCTTGAAAACCCGAGGTTTGAGCCGATTTCGCACGTGCGCTGGGCTATTGGACTGACCTTGGTTGCCAGATGATCGGTTCATTGCAAAAGAGCTATCTCGCCCAGAGATGTAAACAACGGAAACGTTTGCTCCCGCGTATTTTGATTATATGGCATCAGCTGTCAGTGGAAACGTACGTCGTCTATGCATCTTTCTGTGACAAGCAGGATGCTCACAAATAACTAGCGCCCGACGTTGCTGGCTAAGGTCTTTGGCTGTTACAAACTGACGTTCAAGACAAGCGAAATAGCAGGGCTAAAGTGACGCACATGAAATTGCTCATCATGGAGAACCTGCTGTACAACCGTCGGTTTGCCAAAGTAGGAAATAATTCTTCTTGTTAGCGTCACAGAGCTGATCGTACTCCCTTGGCAGATCTATGATCTCAAAGGCTCCACTCGAAGGGAGAACGAAATTTTGTTGGATGGGAACCTCGTTGAAAGTGAGCGATACATTGTTTTCCTGGTGCTTCCGAGTCCCGCTGACCTTCTGTGAAGCTGCCCACCTCTCGCCGTTCTACCTCAAAGAACATTTTACGCGGCGCGTTGTACAACGACAGCAAGTTCTTATCGGACATCAACGTCATGGATTACTCGCTCGTTTTCCGAAACCCACGAGCTTGTGGTTGGGATCGTTGGTGAGTTTATCATCTAGATGTGCTCTCGTTTCCATCGTCGAAGCGTGCTCACGAAAACATGTCACGCTAGACTATATCCGTACCTACATCTTGGACAAGAAGCTTGAGAGTTGGGTCAAAGAGTCTGCATTCCTTGGTGGAGGCAAGGGAGAGCCTACCACAGTTGGGCCGAAACAATACCGGCAACGATTTATCAGTGCGATAGAGAGGTACTTTCCTTTGGTGAGTTCCGGTGGTTGTCTGTTGTTGGATGTCGTGTTCAATACATCGTTCGGCAGGTCCCAGATCGCTGGATGAAATATAAGGACACCCCCGAAGAAGATCCAAACAGTCTGACCGATCTTTGGCCTGACTGGTGATATTTGTTACGCATTTAGACTTTGAAGATCGCACGATTCGTATGACACCTCAGTAGCATTGACATAGCCCACTTGGCTTTGTAGCATCTCCTCAGAACACTACCCGAACGACTTTCCACAAGTGCCACTCTCGGTTATCGTTTGACCACGATGGACGACAATGATGCCGAATACATGCAGGGCAGCAAGGACGAGGTACTGTATTCGCGAGGACGTCGTGATCGCGCAACTCTTGTGAGCGAGCGCACATCGTACTGACCCTCCAAATGACAGGACTATGGCTTCGACTATTTCGATAACGATGAAGCCAACGAGTCGCGGAGCGCAGACGTCGAGAACCTGTACTATACTGCCAAATGTGCGTTCAATTCCTCGTCCCTCTTTCCCGTGCTCAACCCAATCGTCTCTCTCTACGGGAATGTGCCGCAAAAACAGCCAAAAAAGAGGACGATCCTGAGCAGGCGCTGAATGAGTTCAAAGCCACTGTCGATCAGGAGACAGAAAAAGGCGACTGGCAAGTCTCGTCTCCTCCCTCCCTTGCCCGCACGGTGACTGACATTCCATCGCCTTGTCCAGGGGTTTCAAGGCCCTGAAGCAGTCCGCGAAGCTGCTCTTCCTGACCCTCCATCGCCCCGCGGATGCGCTGGCGACCTACACCAGGCTGTTGACGTACACCAAGTCGGCCGTCATGCGCAACTGCTCAGAAGACGATCAATGGGATTTTGGATTACGTCGGTGGGGGCAAGAGTGGCGTCGTGGAGGTGGATGTGTTAGAGCGGTTTTATGCCACGACAAACGATGCGTTGGAGGAGGCCAGGAACGAGGTACGTCGCTGGTTCGGGCTTGTGTAAGGAAGGGTGCTGATCGCGACCATGCATCTAGAGGTGTCTGTGAAAACGAATTTGAAGCTCGCCAAGCTGTGGTTGGACAGAAAAGAATATGGTCGACTCCAAAAGGTGCGTGTTTCGTCCGGTCGGGTCGTTCAATATTGTGTTGTTGACGGAAATGCTCAGATCATCCGTGAACTGCATGCTGCGACGAGAGCTGCGACGGATAGCGAAGATCAGTCGCAACGAGGGACTCAGTTACTCGAGATCTATGCGCTCGAGATCCAGATGCACAATGAGATGCGCAACGTCAAGAAACTCAAGGTATGTCATTTCGGCTGCGTTTGTGTTCCACGTTCATGCGATGAACGTACGCTAGGAAATTTACAATGCCCCCAACAATGTCTGCTCCGCAATCCCACATCCACGTATCATGGAGGTCATCAAAGAATGTGGTGGCAAAATGTGGATGGGCGAACGTCAATGGTCTCTTGCATCTTCTGACTTTTTCGAGTCTTTCCGGAATTACGACGAGGCGGGGTCCCCGCAACGCACTCAAGTACTTAAGTACCTCGTCCTCGCCAACATGCTGACAGGGAGCGAAGTGAATCCGTCCGATTCGCAGGAGACAAAGCCCTACAAGTCCGACCCACAAATCAAGGCGATGACAGATCTGGTAGACGCGTATCAAAGGAGAGAGGTGCACTCGGCGGAAAAGATTTCGAGAGGAACATGTTCTTGGTCAACCACAAACACAAGGAAAATGGCGGTGCTGATGACACTGCAAGCAAATCTAACATGCACGAGGTGAGGAATGCAATCTGTTTCTTGACTTCAGCGAAGAGAAAAGACTTACCATTCCAAACTTAGGGTCAAGGTCTGGTGCTCTACCTCCTTCACTAAGTTCCCTGGCACGGGGCGATTTCTTACGCTCGCTTCTGCTTTAGGCAAGCCTGAGGATGCTACTCTGCAGAAGGCGACACTGTCATCTTGTGTGCCTACCTAGGTCACGCCCGGGCCCGACTCAGAGATGCACTGAGCAGTGAGGTCGCTGTCGTGATCGATGAACGTGACCGAGCTACTCCTCGATCGCGAAGGCGACCAGGAGGGCCCCGGAGACACTGCTTGCGGCATCCGTCTAGCGTGTCAAAGTGACGAGTCGTGTGCGTCATTTTTCGCATATAATTCGACTCTTGTCTAACAATCATTGCAGCTCATCGTCGCTACCGCCAGCGTTTCGAACTAAAGAAAGGATGACGATCTTCCCAACGGTTAGCTACCAACGAGACTCGGAACAATAATCCCCACCTTTCCTTCCTCTCCTTGATAGTTATCCACTGTCCGCAACCGGGCCCGGAGATGCCAACGATATCCTAGCACATTCGGGTGAACATCAAGGCAAGTACCCTGTATACGGGTTCTGCGTCATGAGTTGCTGAGGCCATCTTTCTTTTCAGTCCGAGAACCGTACCGACGGTAACTACTATCCTTCTCTCTAGTTTTTCCTTGCCTTCTCACCCTTTTTCAGTGGCTTTGTCTCGTGCTCGTGAATGCTTATATATCTTTGGAAATGCTGAGAACCTGTCTGCAAAAATCAGAATGTGGCGATCTGGACGCACTGGACGCGGTTGGACCAGCACTGCCTGTCGCCTGTCATAGGCACCCCGATACGATTGAGCATGTCTCGTCCCCGGGTTAGCTTTCCCGCATCGCGCCGGATGGTAGGGTTACCAAAAGTCTTTTTCGTTGTATTGGGGCTCACGCCGTGGTTATATGGAGCAGTGCGACCACTTGCTGAAATGTGGCCATCTCTGTCCGTTCAAGGTGTGGATTCCTTTGTCCGTTTAGTCGGTCCCAAGCTTACTGGTTCCTGAAATCTAGTGCCACTGCGACGGTCCTGACCACCTTGGTGTATCATGTACAAAACGCTGCAGAAGACTCTGTCGCCGGGACCACCCGTGCAAAAAGGAGTGTCGCACACCTTGCAGCGACTGTTATTTCTCAGTCCCTAGGGTTGAGTTGCCTTGTGGTCACATCAGGGATCTGTTCCATGGTGCGCAGATCTTGGGTTACTTTACCATCCAACTGGCTGACATTTTGATATTTGGCTAGAAGCTAGATTCGCTCGAAAGCATCCGCTGCAACGAAGAGGCTGAGAAACGACTTCGAGACTGTGAGCATACGGCGAAGATGCCCTGTTCGCAAGACCCAGAAGATTATCGATGCCTGGCTCGATGTGAAGAGTTCATGGTGTGCTGTGGCAAGAGCTGTAATACCACATGCCCGGTTCTGTGTGGTTTTGTGAGTGACATTCCGAATCAAACGAGCTAAACTGACAATTGGATAGGTTTGTGCCCGTCTCCCGTGCGACCAACGTTGTTGAAAGAATCCCCGCTGCGGTCGCCGATGCCCCTCCGGTGAGACCTATGTGGTTTTTTGAGTTCGGAAGCTCATCTTACAATAGTATGTGGGGAGGACTGCATTATTCAGGTTTGCTCCGCGCTTCGGAAGAACAAAGGTTCAGATAGCCGACTTCGTGCCGAACGCACTCTGGCAGAGGTCGACACCGACGGGGGTGCACTTGACGAGGTGGTGATCACATTGGGCCTCTTGTCCCCAACCGGATTCAGGAGACCACCCACATGCCCAACCTGTCGCGCAGATATCACGTCACCTCACTATGACCGTGTCTTCAAGCGGGCGGCCTTGGACATCTTGGAGCGCAACGTTGCCGCCCAAATGTTGCTGTCTCTCGGAAGCGTCCAGAAGTCTCTCGAGTCCGTATCCATCGATTCAAAGGACTAGTTGATCAATGTCGCGGCGACTAGAAGGAAGGCGTCGAATTCGCAGGAAAAGATGCCTATCTCGGAGCGGGATATCAATCCTGCTAACAAGAAGGCACAGCTGTCGGCAATTCGGTGCTGGGCGCTTGGCGCAAGGTGATGCCAGAAACTCTTGACTGCGTACAGACTGGCCGTAGAGGTTGTCAAGACGCGCTCGGCGCATATGGAAGCGTGGGAGGCGGCGCTTGATTGTCTTCACGAGCGAGGTCAACAAGGTTCTGGAGAATCCTGGAACCTCGAGCAGAGGTCCTATGGTCCATGCAATGCGCGTCGCCAGATCGGTGCGCACTTTTGCGCAAAAAGCCATTCTCCCATTCACCATTTTCAGATAAAGACAACCGTGACCACACTGACGCCCGTTCAAAATGGATCCGAGTCTCACTTGCACTGTTCTGGTCACCCACAGGTGCGGGCGCGGCCGGGACCTCGCAATATATGCGAATGAGATGGCTTTCTCAGCGAAGAAACGACCGAAAGAGCGCGCGACAGAGACTACAGATGGGGATGAACTCCTCTTCCCACTCGGCATTCTCGCCATCCTGTGCACGAATTGCATCTTCTCCAAGGTGATCTCCTTCCACCCCCATCATCTCCCTCAATTCTGGAATATCTGGAACGCCAAATTTCACGATCTGACTCCCAAGAGTACATCCCCTCAAATCTCATGCTCGCACGCATGCTCACTGTTCTTGCGCATGCGTCCGTTTGAAACGATCGGTCACCGCCATCTAGCGCGTTGCCAATAGAGGCTACATCACCATGCTCAGCATCAACAAGAACTGGCGCGAACGCGATGTCAGTGAACCCATTGGCTTTCCCTTGCCCACATCCCTCTCACATGATCCAGCCAGCACCCTCGTCCACTGCTTCATCGATGTCATGAAATGCGAAGGTGTCACGGAGGCATGTCCTTGGCTGGCGACACCCTCGCACTGTCCCTCTACGAATCGTTCGAGTTCATTCGCGAGAAAAGTCTACCACTTTTACCCCAACGGAAAGGACGCTTTCTGTCTCGTGCTCCCCGCCTCTCCCGACCCTGACCAATCCTCGACACGCACATGATGAATCTCCCCATACGAGACTCCCCCACTTATCCCATCGATGACGACAAGTTGAAGGTGGACATTTTGGAATATGAGCGGACGTGATATCCTTGGTCGTACAGGAAATTCATGGTAGGTTTTGTTGCGCTTCGATTCTAGCTCGATAATACGATACAGTCGATCAGGTTCGTCCCCGGCTTCTTTGTTCAAGTGATCCGTTGCTGGATTCGAGCATCGTCAGGATTGGCGTAGTGGATTTTTGTCGTTCACTCTGTAGGACAATCTTGCAGCCACAATCGTGGTCCCTTCGTCCGACAGGGCTGTCAAAATACTTGATCGGTTGGCCTGCATCATGATCAGTGGGGACGAGAGGCTGAAACTTTACGTGGTGCGTCCCGAAGTGTTTGTTTGGTAATTGGAGGGTCCTTGCCGTTTCATCAGCCATTGTCCCGTGACCTTGTCCCGTGACCAAATTCTGAGATGGTGCCCTACATGGTCACGTTTTATTAAGCGACAAGTTATTTAAGGGCGTCTCGAGACAGCTGAGCCTCAGCCCCTTCATTTCTCTTCTACTTGCTTTTCACCCTCTATGTTTAGTTCAACTGACACCTCGGTTGCTGCTTCATCTGACTCGTTAGCCACGGGACAGAAGAGGCTACGGTCGAATGCTCTCCAGACGGGCCCTAGAAAACGACCGTATGTCTCGCCCACAACGTGCAATGTTTGTTACTCATTCCAGGTTTAGAACCACTCAGGACCCGCTGGTGCACCACGGACGACACTTCGGACGCGTATATCACGCATTCTGCAGTGTGCAGACGTTGCTCACTAATGGCCTTGTCATGATGGGTGAACTAGCTGACAGAGACATGGAGACTTTCTCCGAATAGTGAGCACCCCTCAACTCAGACGCAGTCGAGCCTCCTTCTAAAAATCCATTGCAGCGAAAGGAAGGAGTTTGCCGTGTTCCTCGAGTTGCTGAAATTAGTGCCGTCACTTGAAGCTCGACTCTTGTCATCTGACGAGGAGGAAGCGGTTGCGATAGCTGAGCTGGTGGACTGAACTCACCGCGGGATACTGAGCTAGATGAGCTGATTGTTCTTTTAGGTCCAGAAAGGCGCAAACGGCGCCAGGGCTGACGACACGAAGGGCATGAAATGCGCGATCATAGACTGGATCACGCCGAAAGGTCAATCGCTCAACCCGCACATTCCCCGGAATGCGAAATCTGGTCGTGGCTTCCACCACGAACGTACCGGCGCACTGCTGTGTCCAGCAGGGTACGACTGGTCTAATGCCGAGTAAGTCCATGATCAATTTAATTTAACTGCCATTCCAACAACGTATCACAGAATCAAGGAGAAGCTGCATACTGGGCAACTCCGCGTCGCAGGTGATCAATGGCCTATCTTTTTGTACGCGAACTATACGTACGATGCAGAAGACCCATGGAATGGTTTGTTGCGTAGCGGGATACTGGTCTCGGTAAGTCTTTTTCCAATTCTCGATAACACGCTGACAGATCGTGTCAAACAGGCCTACAAACATATTTTCACTTCCCCGAGTTCCGTTGACGTCGAAGAGCCAAAGGCCACACGCTCTTGCAATGCTCGCATCCACGGGATGCAGGTTGTAACGAAGGCGTCGATCGCTTACGTTGCGACGCAGGTATATGTTTCGGTTTGACGTGTACGTTCAATGGCTCACTCTTGGATAGGCCCGTTTCGCGTTGACGTCTGCCCAAGTATTTTCACGCACAGACTTGTTGACGGATTCAGAACGATTTTATAACACCATACTTGAACTCCTTGACGATCCGGAAGAGAAAGAGGAAGTCGAGTTGCTCCTACAGTGGTGGAATAGGTAAGTTCATGTTGCATCCAGGATGCTGGTGGTAACGTTGTCGCAGACAGATATTCCCGACAAATGCACAAAGCACTCAGCTGCCTTCCGAGAACAGTGCCCTAGCGATGATTCGTCGCAAGCGGGCGGCGCTTAAAGCGGCCAATGGCCCCAGACACACAGCTAACTCTGCAGCTGTCGCTGGGCCGAGCACGCGTGCCAATTGAGGTTGATATATTCGGTGTTATGGATAGCCTTCCGAATGTTGCTAGTTATTGATTGGATCATCTCCCTGCTACATGGCATACTAACTTGTAGACTCATTATGGTTCCCTCACTTCAGACCACATGCCATGTCATAGCATAAATGCAATAGAATGACAATGTCATGTTTACTTTCTTTCTTTGTCCCTAGTTTATTAGTGTGAGATGGAATAGACTGGTCAGATCTGTCCCAACTCATTGTGCAGCACTGATGCAATTGGCTAATGTATATCTTGAAGATAGAACTGGCTCAAGTGTGCAGCATTGATATACTTGGTCAGGTGTTTGTCTTGAAGATAGACTGGCTCATGTGTGCAGCATTGATATACTTGGTCAGGTGTTTGTCTTGGGGGTAGAACTGGCCCATGTATGTAGCATTGATATACTTGGTCAGGTGTTTGTCTTGGGGGTAGAACTGGCTCAAGTATGCAGCATTGATATACTTGGTCAGGTGTTTGTCTTGGGGGTAGAATTGGCTCATGTGTGCAGCATTGATATACTTGGTCAGGTGTTTGTCTTTGGGGTAGAACTGGCTCATGTATGCAGCATTGATATACTTGGTCAGGTGTTTGTCTTGAAGATAGACTGGCTCATGTGTGCAGCATTGATATACTTGGTCAGGTGTTTGTCTTGGGGGTAGAACTGGCTCATGTATGTAGCATTGATATACTTGGTCAGGTGTTTGTCTTGGGGGTAGAACTGGCTCATGTGTGCAGCATTGATATACTTGGTCAGGTGTTTGTCTTGAAGATAGACTGGCTCATGTGTGCAGTAATGATACAACTGGTTGGTACCTGTCTTATGGATTTATTAGCTCAGGTTTCTAGTGCTGATATAACTGCTCACATCTGTCATTAAGATAGAGCTTTTCATGATTCCAAACGCTCTCAAGGAATATATTGTATGATCTGATCATATGTATTTGTGATAGATATTGCAAGACATTGTATGGTGGGTAATGTTATCTATGACATTGTCATTTTATTAAAAATTTCCTGATGTTGGCAGGGCTGACGATTCATTGGTCATGGGCTTGGGGCTACGTCATATGCCCCGCACTATCGTAAGCCTAACAACAGCGCGGGCGCCGCAGGGCGCAATGCCGCTAACAGGGTCTTGGAGTGACATGACCCTGAATACGGCAAAGTATTCCATTCTTGTGTCGCCGGAGCTCTGAACCTATAGCTATGGCTGTGGTCAACAATACACAAAAGACGTAAGCTCATATACTCACCGATCTGGACCGTGACCATGATTCGGACGCCAGGGAGCCATGACGGATCATGCTCCATGTATGGAGGGAATGAGTGTCCTAAGAAGTGGGTGATCAAGAATACGGTATACCAGTCAGCAAGCGTCACTCGTACCTCTACTCCATGTCCCCTCACAGCTCTCGCTCGTCTTCGTTCAATGACAGTACAGCGGAAATAATCTTGGGGCTCTTTCGCGCAGATATCAGGGCCGAGGCTGCCTTAGGTGCGGAGTATGAGGCAGAGGAAGATGCCTCTGTGCGTGACATGCTTATACACACCCACGCACGAGATCCGGACTCTTGGGTTAGAAAGAGGCTTGCATTGATGGCGACTGAAGAGGTGCAGAACGATGGTGATGTCGATGATGATAACGATATTGACCTGGCAGCATCAACCGGGAAACGCCGACGACTGTCAATGGACCCGGAAGACCTGGAAAAGGTAAGTACAGAAGGAAAAGTAATTCGAAAAGCTTTGACCGCATCGCATAGGAGACCACAACTCAGAGAAAACGTTTGAAAGCTGAGCCAACCTGTGGTGACTTGCAAAGTAGTACCAGCACAGTTACGCATCAAGCACCGAGCACGACTGTGACACTGGTCAGTTCAGTATACTTGGAACTTGTGGGTCGTGATGCTTATGCTAGTATACATCTAGGAAGTGGATTCCGAGTTCGAGTCTATGCCAGAGGAGGAGTCTCATGGGTTGTAAATGTGTTCATAAACGTCTATATTGTTGATTTGATCAGCTCCGCCAGTGAGGGGCCGTTCGACGAATTGAGCTTGTATTACCGCATAGCACACATGGTCCCAATGCCATGCTGTCATTCACATTTCACAAAGGTACTATAGCAAATGATGGGTACGCTATCACAGCTACGGCACTGTTAACGCAGACGAACAGGTACTGACCATGCCATGTGCTATCAGCGGCGCTGGCTCATTGGCAGCGCTGTGTCTGGGCAAGAGCACAGGTGCGGGTGACCCGCGCGGGTTCCGTCGTCGGGGGGTGTGCAACCGTGACCACTCGCATACAAACGTGAATGCAAACGCATTGTCAGCGTTTGCATTCACATTTGTAGGCGAATGGGGGAGAGGGAGAGGGAGAGCCTGAAGGCGCGTCATTGTCATCGCGTCGTCCTGTCGGATGTCCTCATCACTGCGTTACAAGGTGGGTGAGGGCAAGGGTGAGAGGGCAAGGGCGCGTGTCGTCGTCGCGTCGTCGCGTCGGATGTCGCTGTCACTGCGTCGCGAGGTGGGTGAGGATGAGGGAATGGGAGTGTCGTCTTGTCGCGAGATAGGTGAGGGACAGGGCAAGGGTGCGTCGTTACGTCGCGAGGTGGGCGAAGATGAAGGAGAGGGCGAGGGTGAGAGAGAGGGTGACTCAGAGCACGCGTCTCGTAGTCGCATTGTCGCGAGGTGGGTGAGGAGGAGAGTGAGGGAGAGGGAAAGGTGAACCGTGAGGACAACAGTGCGTCGTCGTTGTCATCGCTGCATCGCGAGGTCGGTGAAGGGCAAGGTGCGTCGTCATCGTCGTGTTGCAAGGTGGGCAAGGATGGGGGAGTGGGCGACGGAGCTTTACCATCGTTGTCGCGTCGGATGTCGTCGCTGCATCATGAGGTGGGTGAGGAATTGGTCTGTTGTCGTCGTCGTTGCGTCACAAAGGGGATGAGGGTGAGGATGAGGGAGAAGGAGAAGGAGAGGGCAATGGCGCGTCGTCGCCACATCGCGGGGTGAGGGACAGGAACAGGGCGAGCGTGTGTCGTCGTCGTCGTCGTGTCGCAAGGTGGGCAAGGACGAGGGTGAGGGTGATGGCGCGTCATCATCGTCACCACGTCGCAAGGTGGGTGAGGACGAGCCTGAGGGTGAGGGAGAGGGCGAGGTGAGGGTGATGGCGCGTCGTCGTCGTCGTCGTCGCTACGTCATGAGGTGGGTGAGGGACAGGGACAGGGCAAGCGTGCATCATCGTTGTCGTTGCGTCGCAACTTGAAGGTGGGTGAGGACTAGGGTGAGGGAGACTCTGGGCAAGGCCACATCGTTGTCATTGTGTCGTTGCATCGAATATCGTTGTCACCGCATCGCGACGTTGTACCCACGGGTTAACGTTGAAATTGAAACTTGAACGTTGACCCGTGCTCGCTGTGCAAGCCCGTCCAGAAGTGAGGCGGAGGCCCAATGGAGAAATGGTGGCAAGGCGCTGGATGAATTACGTATCTGTAGCTTTTGCGCCCGGATCATGAGCGGTGTCAGACGGGTCGCTGGCAGGAATTCAAACACTCACTCGCCTCGCTTGATCATAGGAATATGGGGAAGGTGGAGAACTCTGGAGATGATGTAAGTCTAGTATTACCTCCGAGATCTCTGCTGACAAAGCTGTATAGATCATGATACTACTAGTACGTCGTCACTCAGGCTAATTTCCCCAGCTGACTAGCTGCCATGCCTCGCAGACGAAACCCTCCTCACATACTTCCTGGTGATCCTAATTGGAGGCCAGAACCCGACTCGCCGTCTGAGCTACCATCGGACGCGGAGTCCTATGACTCATATGGCCAACCCAGATGGGGAGGCTTTGGACAAGGTGCGCCCGTCGACGAGAATGGTCGGTACATTCGCAGCCAGGCGGGTATGCCGTTATTCGACTACTTGGCTGAGCCACTAGTTCTGCCTCCTCACCTTCAACCCGACGTTGATGCTGCCCGGCAAAGTTTGCTGGTATGAAGATTCATTTCTTCTTGTTCATATGCTAACTCCCATCAATGTCAGGAGCCTTCCGGTAACAGTAATGACTCGGGTACGCCCGCAGGCACTGCGCTCGGGCATGCCGAAGTCAATCGCCCGTGCTTGAAAAGAGGACGGTCCAGCAA
>JBBPOC010000233.1:0-22186 GCA_038091235.1 Tylopilus rubrobrunneus | reverse complement strand
CTGCAGATCTGAGGGGGAGAACTGGTCGTTTTCGAGCTGGTGTTCGAGCTCGAGGGTGAGGTCGATGGACGAGGGCCGTTCAGACATGGTTCGAGGTGAAGTGACATGAGCAGAGGCGCGTCCGCCGCAACGACAGTGCTGTCCTGCCCACGTAGCACGTGACCACCGCCATCAACTGAGCTCGGTAAAGTATTCGTACATCAGTCACAATCTGCCTAGTTAGCATCTACAAATCTTTTGGTCATGTGTGTGTCAACGGGTCAATGCAAATGATCCCATCACGCTCGCTCCATGGATACCCCCACCGGTGCAGCCACTCTCTCACTCCTGCAGCGAGACGCACTCGCGATGCCCCTCTCGCTGGGTCTTGCATCCCCGTGTGCTTTTCCTCTCCAACGATGGCATACGCTAAAAGGATCGTCAGAACATCAACGCGGCGTACGACAGGAATACCGACCAAGACCCAAAAAGTGTTCCCGTTCCAACTTCCAATGCAAGTTAGCCCATCGCTACCAGCACAGCCGCGAACACTCACAGCAAGGACAAACTCCTCCAGCACTTCCGTCGCTTCATTAGCATGCAGTCCGTGTAGATCCAGCATAACTTCCGTCCTTTCCTCCGAAGACAATTCGCCACCAGTGTCCTTGCTTGCAATACCCAAACATATTCCCAATCCACCACCACATGTGCGTCCTCGCGCACTCCGATCCGCCAAATCGTCTGACCAGTTAAAGTCCCGGTTCTTGACCGCCTGTTCGGCGAACTTGGCGCGTTCTCTGACCAGCCTTCCAGCAGCCTCTGCCATTTCACTGCTCATTTTCGCATTCAGATCATGCCCTTCTCGACTGAATCGCTTGGCGGCCGCTCCATCTCCCCGTCTCCAAGCATCAGCTGCTCGTGAAAGACAAGCATTTCGAGCGGCACCGAGTTGAAGTGCACGGGAGCGGTATGACATGTACAAGTTATTCACCGACTCCCCTGTGGACAGCGTCGGCAACAAAGTCGGGGGACGCAACTTGAGGCGCGGAGAGGACTTCGGTGCGACAATCGTCGTTCGTAATTGCAAATTGTCAGCCGAATTGGTTCCAGCAAGTGGTTCCCGTCGAGTCGCCATGGTTCGGTCTGTGGCTACCGGCGCTGCTACAGGGCGTTTCACAGCAGCAGCGAACCTTGTGCGGCCAGGATCATGCTGCCAGTTTCCATGTGCTCTCTTGTTCCTCCCGTCAAAGCCCAATGCTGGGAATTCATCTGGAGGCGGGCTGGATGTTCCACTCGAGTTTCCAGCACCGTGGTGCAAGTTCGTGCGGGAAAGTGCGTTCGTGACCGTCGAGACGTCGACATCTTTGGGCAGGTGGTGCAAAAATTCACATTGTTCTTGTTTTGCACACGTCCCACGTAGCCAGAACCGGCACAAGGCGCGCTCGAGGTCGTGGCTGCGAACAGAGTCAGCTCAGTAAAGAGAGCGCGTATATGTGACGTACCTGAAACGACAATCTGCCCGCAAACATTCGCCAGCGAGGTAGTACCGGCACACTCGATTTCCGCCCGGTGCAGGGCGTGCAGGGGTGCCCCTTGCAGCCTGCCTTGCTACGGGCGTGTAGCCTGATCGTCCACCACGCAGCACGGCTCCAGGTCCTTCCCTTGTGACCAACGTGACACGGCCACCCATCGATTGCATTCTGGTCTGCCCATGCTGAGGGGCAGACGGTAACGCACGATCGATAAGCCAGGCCATGGCTTTCTCAAAATCATATCCATTCTGAGAGAGCGCTTCCTCAAGCTCGGAAGGCGCGAGGGTCGAACCAAAGACAGAACTCAACACATCCAGGGGTGTCATGCCATCAGTGAGGAAACCAGTCGTATCGGGGTCCTCGCCTGGTGTGTCGTATTGATCATCATATTCGTATCCGGTGGTGTAATATCCGGCACGGAGGTCGTCGGGAGAGTGGCTGGAGAGGGCCGAGTCGGACCATTGGTCAAAGTCAGTGACTGTGATGGGGTGGAACGAATGGTGTGCTGTCTTTGGTGCAAAAGGGTCAAAGGGGTCATCCTCATCGTCATCCTCGCCGACTCTCGTGGAGGAGCGGAGCTGGCTCGGTGTCACGGCCCGAGAAGGGATACCCTGATCGGGGACAAGTGGGGCGGCTATCGCGAGGTTGGACGTGGCTCTGAGTGGACTGTGAGACCAGAGATCAGGCGAAGGCGTCTCTGTTCGGCCATATCCCGACAGGGAAGCAGGGTTGGAGGACGCAGCCGACAATGGCCGGGGGATAGGTTTGAATTCTGTGGCTTTGGCGCTGAGCAGTCTCGGAGAAGAGATGGGCGAGGCGGGCAGGCTTGCAGTGAACTGCGCGTGCGCCTGGGTGACTTGAGGATGCGCGAGCACGGGCGAGTTCATAGGGGACACGCTGCGAGCAGTTGGGATGAAGGATGAAGGATTACCGCCCACGAGGGGAGATGAAACAGGGGTATGTGGTCTACGGAAACCGACGGAAAAGGGGGAATTTGGAACTGAAGAGGGGGTATCAGGTCTGTTTCCAAGCCGTACGGAGTGGGACGACGCTCTGGAAGATGGTCGTGAAGGGCGTCGAGTGGGCGTGAGGAACAGGAACGGAACGCCTGCGACGTCGTCGCGATGTCTGTGCATGAGGTCGAGGACATGCTGTTCGAGCTGGAAAGGGGACTAATTGAAATAGACTAGACAGGTTGGAGACGAGGCACTGACCATCATAGCGTCATCGACCCCACACTCGGACTTGAGCAGGTTTTTGAGCCTGTCTTCTTGTTCGTCGGCGAGGAGTGCTGCGACTCTGTTGACGAGGGCGGTGCTGACGCGGTTTGGGTCGTCGGCGTCGTCTGCATCGTAGCCCTCGATGGGGGATCTGTGCTGCCGAATTATAGCGGAGAGCTGCGCGCGCGTGTGGGGGAACCGTTGAACCTGGCCCGCAGAACCGAGGCCATACTCAACTGCGGCGTCGCTGGCGCCGTCTGCGCTGGACGCAGAGGGCAAGGTTAGCATCTGGGGCATCGTTGGTTGGCAGTGGGTGGTGGCACGTTGATCATGGAGGTTGAGCGTCTTTTAGGACAAACAACTTTGGTCACTACTACTCGTCCCATTCTACCAGCACACACTCTTCTCGCCAACATTCCTTGTCGTCCCGTCCACCGTCGTCCACGCAACAGTCCTTTTCACACGAAAACACCATACATGTACCCCATTCCATTCCTCGACTACCCGGTGCCTTGCTGTGTTTCAGTGCATCTTGCACCGCTTTGATCCTTTGTTCGTCCGTCACATCCAGATGCTTGTCGTCGACCGCGTCTCGCAGAACGTTGATCAGATTGGGCATCAGCTGACACTCGAATACCCGGCTCGATTTGCAACACGGGCATGGAGGGACCGTTGCCGTGCTATAGGAGCTCTCCGCCGGCTGAACAACCTTGAAGTCGCCCCTCGTGATGGGGAGCACTGTCTGGGGAGCCGTAGAAAATAGTTGTTCAAACACTTTATCTGATGCAAAAGGCAGAGGGCTCCCTCCAAGGTCGTACCTGCAAGGCACAGATTCTCAGTCCAGTGCGAGATCAGCCGCAATGGCGACCCACCGAAGACATTGCTCTCCGGTAAATCCAACGCGCTTGGTAAATCGATCGAACACGTTGTCAATCTCCAACGAGTTCTCGTACGTTTCTAGCGTCCAGGTCGCGTTTTTTCCTGTTTTACCATCCGCTTCAATAGGGTCCTCTATCTTGGCACTTGCTGGTACCTTTTCCTTGGGAGGATGCGGGATGTACTCGGATTGTGTCGACAAGTATACAGCTGGGTAGGACGGTGCTGCGGCCCAGAACGAGTCTGTCACCCTCGTCGTAGCCATAGCTGTGACGAGTGACTCTTGGGATGACGAAGGATCATCGCTCTCATGGTCCTCCTCGTGCTGGGGAGTATCACTCGGAGGGTTGCCGAATATCTGGTCGCCCAGACCAAAAGCTGCTGGTTGGGTAGTGGGTTTCATCTGAGTGGCTAATTAGTCGATGAGAGGACGAATATAGCGCCACTCACGGAGAATGGGTTAGCTGATACTATTTGATTTGAAGGCGGAGCGTTGACCGCCTTCTGCTGTATCTTCTTTTTCTTGAGCTTGGCTGCATACGCAGCATTATACCTCAAACCACGCCATGCCCGTATGCTGTCCGTATTTCAGATACACGACCTACTCGTGCCGAGTGATGCCTACCTTCCGGCCTGTCTTTGACAAGTGGAACGCGCACAGCCCCAAACATACAATGCACGATCCATGGGACTGTTTTCGAATGGGCACCACACCTGCAGGAGAAGCTCCATAGGATGCGAGCAGACCTTGCATTGGGAAGAGGAAAAGGGTGGTTCGCACGAAGGCAAAAACGCCTTGAAAAGGGAGATATATATTGACACGTTCGTACATGGAGCAAGAGAGCTCGTACAGGAAGACCACCGATGCGCGAGACTGCAGCATCTTTGATGTCGGCATCGGTCTCTACAATTCCATCGGGTACACCGAGCAGGACGTCCGTCTCCATGCCGGCGACGATGTCCTCGTCAGAATCGGACCAATCATCCTCTGTGAAAGGGGGCATCCTGTTGAAAATCAAGTCAGTAGAGAAAATTTTAGCGGTGAGATGGGAAGAAGGGATCAGATAAGCTATGCATGAATGGTAAAAAAAGAACTCGTCACGGCGCTCAGTGGAGAACGTTTCGGACTCGTCATCTAAGTGTTCATCGCGTCAAGCAAGAGAGATTGTGTACTCACCCAAAGTGTGTCTGTCTGAGAAGCGCCAGCGAAGGAGCACCCTTTTATAAAATTGCTGATGGGAAAGAGTTTCCTTTCCTGACCTCCAAACAGTGCTGCCAAGTTGGTCACGGACGGGTCGGTTTCTGAGTCGCTCGCCGGGATGTCTGCCCCGGATGCACGGACGCGCAGAAAGATCAGTCTACAACCAGCGAGGGTCCTCTCGGCTTCGTACGTCCTCTCGTCGTCTGTAACCACCACCAGCTGACCCGATTCATCCAGACTTGGCACCAGAGCATTCCCTAGGATACTCCTCTCCAATATCCTCTTCGTCCTCGCACTCTTTGCAGCAAAGGAGTCCCTGCTGTCTTATGATGTCGGCGTATTCTGGGTGGTCATGAGAGTCCTCGCCCTGGGGGCCTTGGGCGTGCTGGTCTGGGAAGGCTTAACGCTCGAGTATTCGAAACGGGCGCATGTCGAGGTATGCCATCATTATCCTTATCTGCTATATCTTCTCAGAGTGCCGCAGTGGACAGCACTAGGCATATCTTCGCTCTTGCTCTTTCTACAGCAGGCAGCGCTACATACCGCTCTCTATCGACTGCCTTCACTTCGGTATGTTCATTCCCTCTTCACACGACCATAATTCACCCTTCTCCGATAGCGTTATCTTATTCGTCCATTTCTCTTCTTCTTGGGTGGACTCGATGGTAACCTCTCCTTACCTGGGCTGAATCGCCACTTAAATCTTGTTGCTAGATATCCCGTCCCTTCGTTGTGGTGTCTACCTTCGCCCTCTCCTTTTTCGTTGATATCGTCTTGTCCCACAAAGCTGCCGTAAACATCCTCCCTGGCTATGCCTGTATCATACTTCACGGCTTTGCAACGTATGCTTTGGAGAATCTCCGGGGTGTCCTGTCACCCACGATCACTCCTACCATGGCCACTGCCGCAAGCACATTCGGCGCTGCCGTGCTTGGCCTTCCCCTCTATGCCTTCAAGCATGCACTTGTAAGTTCCTTTATCATACGTATGGTCCTTCACCTGACCTTGACAGCTCGATTCTCGCCCGTCACCTGTCGTACCTCTGCTATCGCTGGCCGTCCTTCCTTTACTCACCTTTAATACTATATTCCTGACGCCAGACACGGAAGCGAACCAGTACAATTCTCAACATGCTGTTCAGGAGTTTCTACTGTCCTATCCTTCGGCTTTCGTGGTTGCGATTGCCCTGGGACATCTCGGGTTCTCTCAGCATCCTCAATGGATCGATTTCGTGCTCGGCGTTATGCTTTACTATGGTACGATGCATGGCAGAATCGGAGAGTGATTACTCATTTAGATTGCCACAGCAAAGTACCCAGCAGAAGATCAGGTGTCTTCGTTCGCTGCACGAACGCCGATATCAAAGCTCGCTCGTTCCTACCTGAATTCTATCCTCTCGGATTCTGAGTCCAGAAAGATTTTTTATTTCTTGGCACTCAACCTTTGTTATATGCTGGTACAAATGCTCTACGGCGTTTGGACGAATAGCCTGGGACTCATCTCTGACGGTGAGTTATCCACGCGGGTGTCTCTCCTTGCGTTTACCGAGTTCGCAAACATCCAGCGATCCATATGGCATTTGATTGTCTGGCCATCGGCGTCGGACTACTAGCTTCAGTCATGGCCAAGTGGCCTCCGAATGAGCGGTTTACATATGGGTACGTCTCCCCGGTGTTTCAATGTGGGGAGACAAATATGCTGAGATTTGTCGTAGGTATGGCAGAGTCGAAACACTGTCAGGCTTTGCAAATGGAATATTCCTCATCCTGATTTCCATCTTCATAGTGTTTGAAGCGGTTCAGAGACTGTAAGTCGATGGAATGTTTGGCGTCGCGCTGTTGGTCTGAGGACATCCCCTCTACTAGCTTGGATCCCCCGGAGATGTCAACGAGCCAGCTTCTTTTGGTCAGCTCTCTTGGGCTTGGCGTCAACTTGTTTGGCATGTTTGCGATGGGAGGACATCACCATCACCATCATGTAGGTGCAGAGTTACCGGGTATCGATGCCTTATGAAATAACGATCGATATAGGGTCACAGTCACGATCATGGATGTGGACACGGACATGACAAGCACTCTCATGCTAGCCACCCGCATCCACATGACGAGCATGTTCATCACTCGAGCAGTCACGAAAAGACTACGACGACCAATTTGCCTCACCTTGATCATGCCAGTGATCATGTGCACCCGAAGCACACCCCCGACTTTTGTGATCACCATAAGCGCAATAGTGCTCACCACAACCACAGTTCTGCCACTGTGGTACCTTCGCCGCAGGATCACCATTCACACACCCACCACCATCATGAGCGACAAGAGAGTAAAGTTCCGCATACCCACCCACACGAGCACGAACATTCCAACAAGTTACATTCTGATTTCCGCTCTCCACCTGCTGATGGTGAGCAGACCCACAATGCTCCAAAATCTTCCACAATCAGGGAACGCAAACCTCATTCTCGTGGCCCATCGTTGCACATTACACTTGAGAACAACCGACCACCCGCAGCGCAAGTTCCATTTCCGCAGTCGTCCCCCGTAGACTCGCCGATCTCACCCAGTTATCCGAGTAAATTCCAACATGACCACCATCCGGTGCATCACCATGATGTTGGACATGGACATCACGCCCACTCCCACTCCCATGGCCACGACCACGATCACCATGGCCACAGCCATAACATGCGTGGGGTATTCCTACACGTAATGGCAGTATGTATCATCTCGTTTCTCTCCAAGAATGTGTCTCAACGACCTCAGGATACCCTCGGTTCAGTGGGAGTTATCGTTTCAACACTTCTCATCCAGTACTATGGGTGGACAGGCTTTGATCCAATCGCCTCCCTTTTCATCGCTATCCTCATCGTCGCAAGTGTCATCCCTCTTGTCATCGATACTGGGCGGGTACTCAGCTTGGATTTGGTGGACAACGAAAGCAAGGTTGAAATGGCTTTGAGGGAGGTACGTAACCCAGATATGCTGTGAGAAAAATAACGACACCTGACGCACGTTACTGCGCACAGCTCGAGCACGTGGAAGGTGTAGCATCGTATTCTTGCCCGCGATTTTGGCCCAAAGACTCCTCGAGCATCATTGGATCTATCCATGTCCAACTCTCGTTTTCAGTCTCTCCATCCGACCTGTCGAGCAGCAAGCAGTCGAATATCGATCGCGTGCTACAACGCGTGGACGCGCTCTTGAAGAGCAGGATACCTGGGCTGGAAGAGGTGACGATACAGTTGGAGGAAGCGGTGGGGTGAACTTGAGCGGGGTTGTATAATATCCATGGACCTTGGTAGTGCCTGCACTGCTTGGATAGATATTCAGTGATTTAATCTCCCACTATTGCATAGCTTGAAGATACCTCTGCGAGCACGTGCCGTTTCAGGAAGCCCAGTGACGTAAATCTCTGCTCGTAACTGCGGCCCCTTCAAAAACCACTTCACCGGGCTTCAGGTGCCCGCTGCCTGCAAGCTTCCTCTCGTGTCTTGAACCCGCATAGACATAAAAGCCCGACGAGCCCCAGACTTGGTGCTCATGGCGACATCCAAGGATGCGGCTCAGGAAGATATAGCGGAATTGAAGAGGAATCTGGCCACAGGTGGCCAGAGCCAAAAGAACTACAACATTTTCTCCTCGGCAGGTGAGTGGTTTCCATTGATATGCTCACCAATGTTCTTGAGTCCACGTCCAGGACTGTCCGTCATCTCGTATTGTATCGCCTCGATCCTCATGACCGTCGTGAACAAGGTCAGCTCCCCGCCACATTTGACGTCCGAGGACTGACGCCAGCGCAGTTTGTCGTCTCAGGACGTCAGTTCAACATGACCTTTCTTTTGCTCTCTTTGCAGAGCATCGTCTGCATCGCATGCGTGGTGACCATCAAGAAGCTCGGCATTATTTCGTTTCGTGATTTCAGCATGCAGGATGCCACTATGTGGCTTCCTGTCAGCACGTTGCTCGTCATTGTCATATACACTGGCTCGAAGAGTCTCGTAAGTAGGTTCGGTTGCCGATGCGCGTTGCTGACGCGTCTGTTCCAAGCAATACCTCACTATACCGATCTACACGATCTTCAAGAACCTGACCATTATCATTATAGTATGTACCACACCCCGTGTCTCGAGCGATGCTTGTCCTGATTCCCATTTCAGGCATACGGGGAGGTTATCTGGTTTAATGGACGAATTACAGGGCTTACCATGATTTCATTCTTGTTGATGGTGAGTCTCGTGTTGCTATGATACCTAATGAACTCATTTCCGCCCAGGTGCTGTCTTCGATACTCGCAGCCTGGACAGATGTAAGCAGTGTAGCAGCAGTGGCTGGCAATCTTCCGCCAGCGAGTGCAGCTATGGGCATCGGCCTGGAGCTTGTCTCCGGTATGATACAGAGGTTGCACATTGGGTACCTTTGGATGCTGCTCAACTGCCTAGCGAGCGCTGGCTATGTGAGTGTCTCTTTTATGGTGTCCTCGAGAACGACTGACGATAGTCTCATAGGTTCTGCTGATGCGGAAACGCATCAAAGTCACCGGGTTCTCAGACTGGGATTCGATGTTTTACAACAATCTGCTGTCGATCCCTATACTGACCGTGTTCACTATTGTTTTGGAAGACTGGGGGACGGAGAATCTCTCACGCAACTTGTAAGCCCATCTATCCATTTCGAGACTTGATACAAACCCGCGTGCTCTTATCAAGCCCGGAAGAAACGCGAAATGTGTTGCTATCTGCGATCGCATTTTCTGGTGCGGCGGCAGTCGGGATATCATACACCACTGCGTGGTGCGTTCGGACGACGAGCAGTACGACATACAGGTGTGTGCCTCGTGTTCGTCGGAGAGTGCCTGGTGACTCATGCTAAGTCGCAGTATGGTTGGCGCGCTGAACAAGCTCCCTGTGGCTGCCTCAGGGATGGTATTTTTTGGTGATACGATCACGATCGGATCCGTCTCTGCGATCGGTGTTGGATTCTTTTCGGGCGTGATGTATGCGATCGCGAAGAACAACCAGAAGAAGTTGGAGAGCAAGGGACAGAGTATTCTACCACTCTCTAATCGGAACTGACGCGGTGTATCTACCTGATGCGATGTGATTTCGGACACACCAGAGTGGGGTTAGAGGACGAGGTGGAGATATGTCCGCCTTAATGCCGCACGTAGTCTGCGGTCGGGAATGTCGGGACGGACGACGTCGGCGCTGAGTTGGCCAGCGTGGGGTTACTCTACATTTCCGTTCTCGGACTAGATCCTTGCTTAAATCCTTGTCTTCCCCTTGTCGTCCTTTGACTCTCGCCCATCACCATGACTTCTCAATCCCAGTCCCTCCACCCCCCAAGGCTGGCCCACACCTTTATCGGGTCGCCCAGTGCGCCCGGCACACCCGTGCACAACATCCAGACAATGCGTAGAAAGGCTGCAGGACACAGCGGCCCCCTCACCAAGATCCTCGTAGCCAACCGCGGCGTACGTTCACGCGCATCCACCGCGCGACGATCTCCCTGATGTGACCCCGTCCCCTAGGAAATCGCCATCAGAGTGTTCCGAACGGCCCATGAACTCGCCATGCACACCGTCGCGATCTACTCCTTTGAGGATCGGCTCTCCGCTCACCGCCAAAAGGTGCGATGCACAGATCCCAGCCATCGTCCATGCCGCCCGCCTAACGCGTCAGATAGGCTGATGAAGCGTACCAAGTTGGCAAGGGTCTGACTCCCGTCGGTGCCTATCTCGCCCAGGACGATATCATCCGGATCGCTCTCGAACACGGCGTCGATATGATCCATCCTGGGTAGATTGCGACTGTTTTTCTTGTGCGGTGCTTGTATTGAACGTTGCCATAGTTATGGTTTCTTGTCCGAAAACGCCGAATTTGCGCGCAAGGTCGAGCAGGCAGGGATCGCGTTTGTGGGACCCACCCCCGAAGTTATTGATGGCCTTGGTGATAAGACCAAGGCTCGTACACTGGGTATATGCGCCGACAAGTAACCTTCTTATCTGATGCTGATGGGACGCCTTTCAGCGATGAAGGTCGGTGTACCAGTCGTTCCCGGAACACCAGGACCGGTTGGGTCATATCTCGAGGGAGAGGCATTCATCAAGGAATATGGCTTCCCAGGTAGAGTCCAACTTACTCTTCCATACGGTTTGATTTACAAACTCCACTATAGTTATCATCAAGGCTGCTATGGGTGGAGGTGGTCGCGGTATGCGTGTCGTACGCGAACAATCTGATTTCCAGAACGCGTTCGAACGCGCTGTCTCCGAGGCCAAGTCCGCTTTTGGGGATGGTACGGTCTTCATCGAGCGTTTCTTGGAACGCCCTAGGCACATCGAGGTCCAGATTCTGGCCGACGCCATCGGCAACACGATCCACCTTTTTGAACGCGACTGTTCGGTGCAGCGGCGTCACCAGAAGGTCGTCGAGGTCGCGCCTGCCACGCATCTCCCTGACGAGGTCCGCCAAGCTATCTTAGCTGATGCTATCAAGCTTGCCAAAAGCGTGGGGTACAGGAACGCTGGAACGGCCGAGTTTTTGGTCGACCAGTCTGGCAGACATTACTTCATCGAGATCAATCCCCGTATCCAAGTCGAGCACACCATTACCGGTATGAGTCTTGCATCCGTATTCATGCTTGGTCGCCCCTAACAGCCCTTTGTAGAGGAGATCACTGGTATCGACATCGTCGCTGCCCAAATCCAAATCGCCGCGGGCGCGACTCTTCCTCAGCTTGGTTTGATGCAAGAGGCGATCTCTCGCCGTGGCTTTGCAATCCAATGTCGTATTACCACAGAGGACGCGGCGACTGGTTTCCAGCCAGACACCGGAAAAATTGAGGTGTACCGCAGTGCGGGTGGTAATGGTGTCCGTCTCGATGCATCTTCAGGTTTCGCTGGCGCGCAGATTACGGTAAGCTTCTGAAAGTCTATAGTCGTGCTTGATTCACTCCGGCGTACG
Organism: Tylopilus rubrobrunneus; assembly: GCA_038091235.1. Lineage (NCBI taxonomy): Eukaryota > Fungi > Basidiomycota > Agaricomycetes > Boletales > Boletaceae > Tylopilus > Tylopilus rubrobrunneus. The sequence goes on along the minus strand of JBBPOC010000233.1, from coordinate 10,417 downwards.
CCTCCATGTAGCCTCACTATGACAGTTTGCTCGTCAAGTGCACGGTTAGCGGCACGACATACGAGGTCGCTCGTCGAAAAATGCTCCGCGCTCTCGTTGAATTCCGCATCCGTGGTGTCAAGGTATGCTGAAAACAAACCTGTTCTGGCCACTTGATTAATGTTCACACCAGACCAACATCCCCTTCTTGTTCCGCCTACTTACACACGATGTCTTCGTCGGTGGAAAGACTTGGACCACAGTATGTTTCATATTTCTGAGTGTTGCAGCATTCTTCATGTTGTTTCAGTTCATCGACGATACCCCGGAGCTCTTCAAGCTTGTGCAGAGCCAAAACCGTGCTCAGAAACTCCTCGCATATCTAGGAGATCTAGCCGTCAACGGGAGCTCTATCAAGGGCCAGTCTGGCGAACCTGGCCTCAAAGAAGAGATTGTTGCTCCCAAGCTAGAGAACCGTGAGGACCCATATGGCCCACCGCTTGATACCATTGTGCCCTGTCAGTTGGGTTGGCGTAACATCATCGTTGAGCACGGTCCGGAGGCATTCGCGAAAGCCGTACGAGAGTACCCAGGCACGCTGATCATGGACACAACGTGGCGGGACGCCCACCAGTCGCTTTTGGCTACGCGCTTAAGAACTATTGATATGGTCAACATCGCAAAAGAGACGAGCTACGCCCTCGCCAACGCTTTCAGTTTGGAGATGTGGGGTGGTGCTACATTTGACGTTGCCATGCGGTTCTTGTACGAGGACCCTTGGGAGCGGCTGGTCCGTATATGTCCGACGAGTCTCTGGTTTGCTTGCTGACAGAATACTAGCGCACCCTCCGTAAGCTGGTGCCCAACATCCCGTTCCAAGCACTCGTGCGTGGTGCCAATGGTGTTGGTTATACTAGTTATCCGTACGTTCTTTGATGCTTGGTGCGATATCTTGCTCACTTTCGTCGCAGCGACAATGCAATCTATGACTTCTCCAAGAAAGCCGTCGAAAATGGCCTTGATATCTTCCGTGTCTTTGACTCCTTGAATTACTTTGGTGAGTACCAGGCAGTTGAAAGGTCGACTGACCACTGATCCGGACTTTTGACAGAGAACGTGAGGACATATCGATTGCGTGTCATGGGTGCTAACCTTTTTCTAGATGAGGCTTGGGATTGACGCCGCCAAGAAAGCTGGAGGCGTCGTGGAAGCCGTTGTTTGCTACAGCGGTGATGTCGCCAGTCCTAGGGAAACAAAGTATACGCTCGAGTACTATCTCGACTTCATCGATAAACTTGTCAAAGAAGGCGTTCACATTCTTGGTGTGAAGGATATGGCCGGCTTGCTCAAGCCAGAGGCGGCGAAAATGTGGGTAGTCCTGTGATTAATATATGCAGCGTAAACTGAATGAGAAATCCCCGACAGCCTCATAGGAGCCATCAGGGAGAAGTACCCTGATATTCCAATTCACGTTCATTCCCATGACACAGCTGGAATCGCGACCGCGTCTATGTTGGCTGCGGCCGCCGCCGGCGCTGATGTCGTCGACGTTGCTATTGATAGTAAGGCCGTGCATACTCTGCGCCAACGAACCTACCATTGCTAACTAATGTAACAAGGCATGTCTGGTTTGACTTCGCAACCTTCGATGGGTGCGGTCTGTATGGCACTGGAGCAGACGAAACTCGGCACTGGCATCCGCTACGCTGATATTCAGGCACTGAACTCATACTGGAGTCAAGTTCGCTTGCTTTACGGCTGTTTCGAAGCTAATGTCCGTGCGTCGGATTCGAGTGTCTTCGATCATGAAATGCCAGGAGGGCAGTACACCAATCTCATGGTAGGAGATGAAATGTTGCGTCTTCTACATGCGTATCGCTCACCTACTGCGTAGTTCCAAGCTGCGCAACTTGGCCTCGGAACTCAATGGACAGGTAAAATGATTTCGAGCCTCATGGATATCCTGCTAAGTCATATCACACAGAAATCAAGAAGAAGTATATTGAAGCCAATGAACTCGTGGGTAGAACGTGCACTGAATCATGTTGGAAGCTTCATTCTGTTTTTTAGTGTGGTAATGTCGTAAAAGTGACGCCATCATCCAAGGTGGTCGGTGACTTTGCGCAATGGATGACGTCGAACTCCTTCACCAAAGAGCATGTTCTCGCTCGCGCAGATCAACTTGACTTCCCCTCATCCGTTGTTGAGTTCTTCCAAGGATACCTTGGCCAACCCGTAGGGGGCTTCCCGGAGCCGCTGCGCACCAAAATAATCAGGGACAAGCCAAGAATCGATGGTCGACCCGGTGCTACACTGTTGCCTTTGGACTTCAAAAAGATCAAGGCCGATCTTCGCGGCAAGTTCGGAAAACATATCACCGACGCAGACGTGACCTCCTATGTCATGTACCCCAAGGTTGGTTGCGTCTTTTGCTCCCACCCCCTTGCGCGGATCATTCACGTAAACTCCGCCAGGTATTTGAGGAGTACCAAGGGTTTTTGGAGAAGTACGGGGACCTAAGGTGCGTGAACCTGTGTGGTCAGGGACTGGTCTGATATAGATGTGTTTTTTTGCAGTGTGCTTCCCACAAGGTACTTCCTGGGTCGTCCGATGACCGGAGAAGAGATGCACGTCTCTATCGAAAAGGGAAAGACCCTCATCATCCGTTTAATGGCAATAGGACCCGTCGTTGAGGGCCGTGCCCAACGTGACGTCTGGTTTGAGGTCAACGGCGAGGTAATGCCATGGACAATTGACGTTACGTGAGAACATCGCTAATATGTATTTGCCGGTGTAGGTGCGCGCAGTGTCCGTTGAGGACAAGAACTCTGCCGTTGAGACTGTCTCGCGGGAGAAGGCGACTTCCGACCCTGGGTCTGTTGGTGCGCCCATGTCGGGTGTCGTCGTCGAGGTCAGGGTCAAGGAAGGCCATGAGATCAAGAAGGGTGATCCTTTGTGCGGTCAGTGACATCAATCCGATCGCACCACAGCTACAGCCTAACACATGTTTCATTCGCTGCTCACCTTTAGTCCTGAGTGCTATGAAGGTGAGCCATCGTTGCGCAATCTTGTCCTCCTCATCTGATCGGAATCTCGTCAGATGGAATCTGCAGTCACCGCACCTGTTTCCGGTCACATCAAACGCGTTGTTGTCTGTGAAGGTAGGTGGATTGTGCGCTCAGCGGAGTCGACGAGTAACCGTGGTTATTAGGTGACTCAATAAACCAAGGCGATTTAACGGTAGAAATCGTCCACTGAAGGTGGTCGTTGTCATGCGACTTGGGGCCAGCCATGTCGCAATAGAAATGCACCATGTACAATGTATACTAGTCTTTGCACGCTTGCGAATTATCGTTCTTACTCCACTCTCGGTGACCAAGCTATGAGGACCCGTTATCTCGTGGCTATGTTCCTGAGTCATTCATGAACTGGTATTCGTGATCCCCTCGTCACTAGGCCAGCAGAAATACACGTTCCACACTACCAGCTCATGAAGGGAGCACTTTAACACCTCTTGATCGGTCTTTGGCTATCGCCACTACACGTGTTTGGATCTCCATGGCGAATACAACAAGATCAGAAAAACAAAAAGCCAATCCAGTCAACGTCTCAAAAACGTGCGGCCCGAGTGTTAAGCTAGTCGTCCTCGATCATGATCATGATCACGATCGAACGTGCAGGATCGATGGACTCAGATGCTTTGACCGCGGGTTCCAACAACTGTTGGTCATACGTTGCATCTGATACGAAAGCAAGCACATCTCACATGACACATGTACACCTGTCAGCGGCGGTGTCTATTTCATCAGCGGACGCAATCTGTTCATCCGTGAACGCTCCTAACATGTCGATAAGACGCGCGCAGCGCTCCGAATTCGGAGGTCGACCGTCGCGACGAGTTGTGGTGTGGTGCCTCACGTGCGCTACAGCGCCTCTAGATGAAGTTGGCAACGTGACCTTCGGTGGTGTTATCGATGCCGACTCGCCAGCAGGTCGGACACGATGCGACTTTTTCGTTCATTTTCGTTGGGAGGTTGAGAGGTCCAACCGGTGCTAAAATTGAGGAGCATCATGACCTATACGGATGCTTTTTATTGCGTAGTCGACGACGGACCCTTGATAGATAGAGCATGACTTGATACGGTGGGAACGCTCAAAGATCTGAGGCCGGCCAGCGGGGAGAGACGTGGTGACGATGCGAAATGGATGCTTCTGCCTTATCATCAATGAAATTCGATAACATTACTACCCTTATCGTGCAAGCTCCGAAGCGCCCTTGAGCCGACATAGAATATCGTGTCCGAGTTCCCGGACAACCTCCTGCATCGCATCATGATGAGCCCGATGAGCAGCTGACGTCGTCAAAAAACTAACCTCAGTACTCTTGATCTCCGAAACGAGTCCTATCCCCATGCCGGACCATACTAGCATCCGGTCCGGGTTACCCTCACGTACGCCCGTTCGGAATTTCTCCTTCACGGTCTCAATATCAACACCATTGTCCACGTCTTTCACGGTGTCATTATACAGACCCCTCCCGTCGACGCCAGTTGGCCACTCCAGAATGCCCCTCGCACGATCGAACGCCATCGTTCGCACCGTCATATCAGATTTGGCTGCGGCAAGCGCCTTTTTCTGTGCATCGCTGTAGAGACTCTCGGGAGTCATCAGAAAGCGCGTCCCAAGTACTGCGCCCGCAGCTCCGAGGACTAGGAAGGAAGCGATCTGGTTACCGGTAACCAAGCCACCTGCTGCCAAAACAGGTGGCCCACTTTCGGGCAGCGCCGCGAGGAGAGAGGAGACCAAGGTGAAAAGGGGAGGTGCAGCGCCATATCCATGTCCTCCCGATTCGTTACCTGCAGAAGTTGTCCGAGAGTAAAATTGGGCGCCATGTTGCTGTCAAAAAAGATCGACGAACCTTGAGCAACGAGGACGTCTACCTTCCATTGATCCGAGGCGACAAGCGCTTCCTCAACAGAGGAAACTTGGACAAATATAGTTGTCGGACGAAGGCGGTTGTGCTCGGCGTCATAAGTGCGAATAAATTTAATCCATTTCTGTATGTTATTGCCAAATGCGAGCCAGATTGCTTGGACATGGTTGTCGAGGGCGGCGGAGAGCAACACCTCGGGCTTGGCTGTCGGCTGTTCCAACTGCCAGCACAGGTAGCCAACGCCGATGGGAAGGGGTTCGGAGGGGTTTAATTGGAGCGATCTACGGGCGAGGGATATTTCGTCGATCAGACTCTCGGCACTCTTGTAGCCTGTCACGGTTCCAACGATCAGTCGTGATACCTGGCTGTGATCCGCAATCATACCTGTTGCTAGAAATCCAAAGCCTCCGGCAGCAGTGACACGAGCTGCTAACAAGCCGCCGCTGGCTCCTGCCATCGGAGCTGCGACGACGGGGATCTTTACACCTAGACGCTATTCAGGACACACTCTTGGTATGCGAACTGCTGCACCTGCCTAAGAGACGCGTTATTGGGGTTTCGAAAGACATGATGCAGTCAGCCTATGATGGCGGCACTCGTTTAAGACATGTCGAGGTTCGGAGCTATCGACCGACGCATGGGCGGTCGTGACTAACGATCAACTCGGTCATCGGGGGAGCTTATTATTTGTTTGTGACTGTTTGGACAATGAAACCCATCTGGCCTCGTTTGCTTCGTGCCGTCGTTAGTGTTCGCGCCATATCTCAATCGCGCCCATCATGGTCCGTATCGTTCTCAGATCTGACGCAAGTATTTGTCATTGACCTATTTCTAATCATACGCAGCCTCCTCCAAAGTCAAAAGGTGGAAAGATGCTCAGCCTCGTCAATTGGCGGCTGAAAGTCACCATCAACGATGGTCGCGCGCTCACCGGACAAATGCTCGCATTTGACAGGCACATGAATCTTGTGCTTGCAGATTGCGAAGAATTCCGCCGTGTAAGACCGAAGAAAAAACCTGGACAGACAGAAACTCCCCCAGAGCAAGAGGTCAAGCGGACCCTCGGCCTCGTGATTCTACGTGGCGAAACCGTCGTCAGTATGAGCGTAGAAGGTCCCCCTCCAGTCGTGGATGATGACAAAAAGAACGCTGTACGTTCTCGTTTTGTTTGTTCGTACACAATGAACATCTAATGGGACCGAACTTGCAGCTTCCTGTCGGCCCAGGCCGTGGAATGCCCGCTGGTCGTGGCATGGGAATGATGCCTCCTAGTGCGTGTCTGTATTTCGAGGCGTTGTTTTCATTTACCTGACTCCTGTAGTGGGTGTTCCGCCGATGGGACGGCCCCAAGCACCCTTCCCTCCTCCTGGTATGCCCGGTCCTCCTCCTGGTTTCAGGCCGCAAGGCTTCCCACCTGGTGCACCCTTCCAAGCTCCACCGGGCTTCGCAGGTCCCCCTCCTCCTGGGTAATATTTGCCCCACTCCCCACCTTTTAATTTTAACGGTGAAATTTTTCGTTTTCCAGCTTTCAACCTCCCCCCCAGTAAGTAATGGTGTGTGGGTGTAAAATTTGCGGTTGCCAAAGGCGGAACGGACGAAGAGCAGGACGAGTAGTTTTTCTCGTCGATGATGTTGGTAGGCGTATAAAATGTATTTCTCGCTTACATCACAAAAGGTCTTGTACCTATCTTGCTGACAGGCCGACAGCGCCACACCGGTCGCTATTTTCTACTGTCCGAGTGGTCGTCCTTGGAATGTTGCGACTCGTAATCGCCTCAACTCGTGTTTTCCTAGGTCCTACGCGGTGCTCATCTCCGGCGTGTCAGGTTGGATGCGGAAACACTTTGATGAAACGGCTTCGAGAATGAGAACGCAGATTCATAATCGCCGCAGCATGGTGATTGGTCCATGTCCTTCTATCTGACGTTGCAGGGCAGTAGAAGCAATGCCAACGGTACATCCTTGTTTGGGTTTTCACTGCACAGCTGTTCCTATCTTGGTCCACCTCAACTGCTCTTAATGTCCCCCGTGAGCACAAGGTCGAGCAGCAGCTACATTCTTCCCCCCCTCAGTCCCACAGCGAACCAAGATGACCTTCGACTTGTTCAGTAGATTCAGAAGACCTGCTCCAGCACGCGATCCTCGGGGGCACCTCGTCCAACGCCCGCCCCCGATGATGGCTCGCGTTAATGCAAAACGTCCCGCTCCTGTCCTGCAGGTCCGCCCTGCGATGCGACGAGGACATCACCAGCTAGCACCCGCCACGGCCCCTCGTCCATTCGTACCCGCGCGCAAACCTGTCGTCCGCGCACCTGCACCATCACGCAGGGGCCCTGTTGTGGCCGTGCCCGCGCATTCGCGTAGAGGGCCCGTCATCCGTGCGCCGGTACGACCTTACCCTCCTCCTCAACGTTCCTCAAAACTCATGAATTGCTTGCACCTTCATTTTCACCCTTCTCAGAAGCGGGACTTGGCCTTCCCTCCTCCACGCTCCTCGAGACACGCGGGTAGCCTGCAGGCTCCTCCGTTCCCCCCACCGCGTGGGATGATAAAATCGGCCCCACGACACGTTCACTGGGCCCCTGCCCAGGCCCCGCTGCCTCCCCAACCATACCCATATCCCTCTCATACCTCATCTCGCACCACCTCCTCCCGCACCTCCTCTCACGCTCGCACACAATATTCTGTCCCTGCGATTCCCCGATACCAACCACCACAAGCAGGTGGTGCTGTGATGCATGTACCTCATAGACGCAGATGACGCGTCGATGACAGATACGATCACCTTATGGTACGGATCAGTCGGATATGATACAGTACGAGGCGTATCTGATTTTGCATTTTCCATAGCTGCGAACGCTATCAGACGTTGTTGCTATCTTGTCCGTCACACGTGTGGTCCCAGAGCGTATCTGGCCGAGGCCCTTTCCAATCTGGTGCTGTTTCGCTGTCCAAGCCGGCCTTGAGGTGATCGGTGACTAGGGGGAATCAAGAGGAGACTGGGAATACTTGATGAACATTTTTAGACGACCTGATTATGCCACTTCCTATCCGCGTTGTTATCAGAAGAACGCTCGTGGTTGGGCGCCATAAGGCGTCGTGTTGGTCATGCGCCGAGTCTCCTCGGTACCTTGAATATGGCAACGTTTGATATCCATTTGTACTACCACATACTAGCACCGAAATCGATACCCCCAGCTTATCAACCGGTCCGAGTCGGAGTTCATTGGCTACCACTGGGCCGCGCCTCCATGCGATATCGCGGCTTCGGTAGTCTTGCAATCTGGGCGTATCCATACACCTTATGGGCTTATCTGAATCCGTCCTTCGGGGTATGCCATCATTAAACCCAAGATGCTGTAGTGTCGTGCATGGCTGTGCCACGTCGGAAATCTAGGACGTCTAACCTTCTCGGCTCCACAATCAACATGTCTACCTCATCGTTGTCGAGTGTGCACTTGCCACCTTGACATGCCAATGTGCGTATGAGGGAGACAAGGCCCCACGGCCGCTGTCTTGCACCTTTTTCCGACGTACTAAGCCCGACAACGCCCTTGCGTTTTGGGGGATACACTTTCGCCCCATGAGGCTAGGCGAACACGAAGCATAAAGTTTGCTCTCTCTAACTGCGCAACCTGCCTGGCAGATTTCTCAACCAGATAGCGCTCCACCACACTCAAGGTTTGGGGAGATGTGGCAGCAGTGGAGGGAGGGTGCCGATTCCGTACACGCAACCAAGTTGGGCCCTGTTGGGCCCTTGATGTGTCAGCGCTGATATATCCATGAATATCTTGACATGGGTACCTCTCAGGTGAGTCCACTGGCAGTGCATCAACGGTACGTGACCATGTCTTCCTGCAATATCACCTCTTTCGTGCCTTTCCCCCAGTTGCGCAGCTGCAGAGAAGCTCACTTGGCGCCATCTGCCTAACATTACGAGACCGAAGAAGCTGGTGAGTGGGAAGATACACAGCGCTGTCCATTATGTACCCTATCTAAGAGGTATCAATTACCTATCCTCATACTGAGTCAGCTCTCCACAGCCAAGATACATTTTACAAAGCTGTGAGGTCACAACGTGGTTTAGCCTTTTCCCAATGCAAGCATCCAACCGACGGGATATGGTGCAATCCGCCCTAGTGACGGCGCCGCGTCGGGGAACGGGGGAGGAGGGAGGCACGCTCCGCGCAAATCGCAGCCCAAAATTCCACCTCGTCTCGTGAGGAGACCACTCGAACATGGGTGTGTAACCCGACCGTGCGCCCAATCTGTCGGTTGAAGTACGCCATATCAATGTAAATGGTGTGTAGCTATCGCCAAAAATACCATATGACGACGTTGGGGGCTCATTGTCCGACCTCGGCTTGCCATTGTGGGCAGAATCATCCTCCGCTTTCGTCACCGATGACGGCGAATTCTTCCAAGAGATTCTCATTCATCTCCCACCAACAATGTTCACTTGTGTCCAATCCACATCCGACGCATTCTAGCACAGAGTGACGCCGCCATCAAAATTAAATACTCGGTTTGGTCCCATAGTGCCTGATGCGGGATAGATTGCAGACGTACTCTTCAAGGTTCAGTCATCACATATATTTGAGGTGGGTAGATACTGATTTTAGCATCCATGCGATCTTACCTGATAAGCACATACCAGCCAGCTGACCAGGATAACCCCTTAGCTATTCGTGATTTTTTGACACGGTCGAAATGTCCTGGATCGTCCTTGGCTAAGGTTAACAGGTTATTCGTATGTCATCCTTTACTGGTAAAGCTAGACCAGTTTTGGTGCACCCCCAGTTTGTTCCCCCTGCAGCCTGTTCGGGTGCCTGGTGGAGAGGGGATTGATCGCGCCAAGGCCGTATTGATACGGGTCGACAAACTCGACCACGAGAGTTCTGGACCTTCTGGTGGTGGTGGAATGAAAAAAATTTCTTTGACCCCAGGCGCCCCGAACAGAGTGGAAACGACGAACATGCCATTCAGACACTGGCATGCAGGTTTGTTCGGTGGCGGGACAAGTCTCACCTGTCAAATTAACTTGTATGTTCTGACGACATAACAGCTGAGCATCCCCACATACCCAACGCAATCGCCCCACAGGTTTTGTAACTTCTGTTGGCAGCCATGTTTCTCATCGTGGCAGATGGCATCCAATCATCCCAGGGAGCCCTTGTATGGGTTCTGTCCACCTCAGGTGTTGCTATTATTTCCCAGAATCAAATTATCGTTGCTGCACGGATCCGGTCATTCATAGCGAACCGGGCGTATCGCCCACTTCCCATCCCATGTGGATCTTCCTAAAAAAAACTCCCCGCTGGGACTAACAAGGGACTGCCATCATTGCAACCTACCGAACCTGAACGTCAGTGTAGGTTGGCATGAGCACAACTGAAGTTTTGTTAGGATGAACGCTATTTTCCACAAGCGAACATGCTTACTTGCTACGGACGTAGCGCGGATGAGTATCTGCTCCTTTATTTGGGCATGAATCGGACGCAGTCG
>JBBPOC010000232.1:0-22205 GCA_038091235.1 Tylopilus rubrobrunneus | reverse complement strand
ACCACCAATGTATTGCGTAATGATCTTGGTGTCGTTCACGCCCAAAGCGCCAGGGGTCACCGCTGAGCGTCCGCACTCGATCCCGTCCACACACAGGCGCCCTTCAGCAGCTGTGACGCGTTGTTCCTCATGGCACTTCCACTGGACACCGAATGACTAGAATTATGAACGTCGGGACGGAAAGAAAATAAACCAAGCGCGACGCTGGCTATACCATACCTCTCCCTCCTCTGAAGCAACCCAGCAGGTCACATTCGTTGGACTCTCGGATACAACGTCGTATTCCTCCAGCGCTTTTCCGTCGACGATTATATTTGCGGTGAACTTACCAAGTCGCATGTTGGATGAGGTTGAAAAACGGGGTTGCGAGTCACGACGCGTCGACTAATTAGTATTGGGGTCGCGTGACCGTGGGGATTGGTCGAGCCGACCCCTTTGTATGACGATGCCCTGACTGCCAGTGAGTGAGTCATGACACGGAGACTTTCACCCTCGTCAATGCTACATACTTGGATCAACCAAACCTAGCCGACACAGAGACGAAAGGAAAGGAAATAAATTCACCATTGGTCTGGGCCTGCTGACACGCGTTGGTCTGGTCACCCCGGTTGACTCATTCACTTTGCATCTGACCCCAGTCTGCCACGAAACCTCACTTTGTGTGTAGGATTACTACGACAAGGCATCACTTAGTCAGGCCATATTCCCTTCCGCTTTGATTCCTACTCATCCATGGCAGCCTATAGTAAGTCATGATGATACAATCTCCTGCATACACGATAGGGCTCAGATTGAGGTTTCGAGAGCGGCAGTTGTAATGAAGAACTGATACTAGTAATGCTTTAAGGTACCGACATTATTATTCTGGTGTTGGTCAATGAATCACGACTCGTGAGCAAACAAATCGAAGTGAACATGTAAGAAATGGGAAACAAGTGTCCTAGAGGCACCCAAGCAAACCTATGTGAGATCAATGATCTCCCCTGGAGCGAAAAGGGGTCGTCTTTGTTCTTCTGTTTTGACCCGTTTCGGTTTCCGGTCCTCGGAATCGTTGGCCTGTAGGCCCCGAAGACGTTTCAGTTCATTCTATCACAGGAAGTGATGTGGGGACATGCAACAACTTGGAGTGAGAACAATGTAAATACCTCCAAACCCTGCACGCGGTCGATCAATCTCTCTATAGTGTCATTCATCTGAGCTGGTTTGATGTCTACAATGTCGCGACTATTAGAGGCCCCGGTACCGCCTTTAATGCACCCGTTCTCAGAGCCGGCGCTAGCATGGATCGGAGTGGGTCTCGGAGCGATGCCATTAGCTTGCAAGATAGCTGAGGGGCAGTTATATTAATTAAGCGTCTAGCAGTGTTCGCGAATAGCAAAAGACGTACCCAATGGTTGGTACTTGAACACGAAGGTGATTTGTGGCTGACTGTCTGGGATGAAATCGCGTCTGTATTGAGGGGTGACCCTCGCCCTTTCTGGATCAAATCTAGAGTTTTGATGAATGATGCAATATACCGACAACTTAACACTTGCCCAACACAATGAACTGCTGCTTTCTTGCATCTCTCGTGAAACCTTTCATTGTTACCCGGCGGCGGGGCTTGTCCCAGCGGAACGTGGTCCCTGTGCTCACAGCGGCGTTTCTTTCTTATGATACTACCCCGCCAAATTGCTAGAGTAATGTGCCCAAGGTTCTTGGGGATATCTTTATTCAGAAGTGAGTCATCATCTGTGTTTGATATTACATATGTAGAATTGTGAACACCCAACAGCTGCTCCCGCTCGGAAGATGACTCACCGCTGAGCTGAACTCGAGCAAACATGAGATCTCGCGTCGCTGTTTTACTGACGTGTTCTGTTACGATGCAAGTGTCACCCATGCCCAAAACGCCAGGGGAGCGATATGTGCGTGCGCACGAAATCCCGTCCACAAGCACGCGCCTCAAGGAAGCTGTGACACGTCGCTCTTCGTGACACTTCCACTGGACACCAAATGCCTAGAGTTATCAATGTCAGGATGGAAGCGAAACGAGACTTGAACGCGCGACGTTTCATTTCGCAAACCTTTCCCTCTTCGGAAGCGACCCACCAGGCCATCTTGGTTGGGCTCTCAGATACAACATCATATTCTTCTAGTGCTTTGCCATCGACAATTATGTTTGCAGTGAAGGTACCAAGTTGCATGTTGAACATTAATCTGACCCGAAAGGCAAAGTCGCGTCGACTTCGACACCATACTAGTGTGACACAGTCGCGTGACCGTGAGGTATGTTACATAATCGAAGTCAGTGCACACTTTTTTCAAACTCCGATGGTCTTTCAGACCCATTTTCCTTGTAGATAGTAATGTAATGTATCTGAGAGACACCTCTCGAGGGCCTCCGACACTGCAACTCTTGTCAGGACCTCCTCAGTGCCTCTCGAGCACCTCTCGAGCACCTCTCCACACCCCCAGTGTGTGAGCGATTTTTGATTATGTAATCGGCCTAAAAGCGGTAACATTGTTTAGAAGCATCTATCTAGATCTCTCAAGTTCTTCAGAGATTCAATTCTGAAAGAGGCTCTCAGACTCTCTCAGACTCTGGGGGACTTCATGATGCAATAGGTTCGGAAGGTGCTTATGTAAGCAACCCTCTAGAAACATTCCAAGCGCAATATGTGGGGTCCCTGGGTTCGACAACACGGTGTGTCATTTCATGTTCTTCGACATCGATGTTGACCGGGACCACGGCGTGCACCCATAGTTCTGAACCGCGCTTCATCCATGACCGGGCCATATGTCGTCCAGGCAATCGTCGACAGGACGCACAACAATTGGCAGGGGTTCCCATTCTTGTTTGCGATCTGCGCCGCCTCGCTGCTGGTTATATGGTTCGGCGTTGATGTCGAAAAAGGGAGGCGGGATGCTGTTAAATGGCGCAGCTGAACTACTGGATTCAATCGTGTCATGCCAAACAGAGACGGAGGCACTCGCAATATTAATGGATACCGCCTCGTAATCTCTAGCGTGGTAGGTGCATAGACGTCAAGTTGCAACGCTGTTCACGAGTCCCGGACTCATCCTAGGGAATTCAACTTCTGGAGGTAGCATGCCGTTTTCCGACAAATACAGCCTGTCAATGCACCTGTCAATGCACGTTCGTAGACTGCAAAGGTCTCTCGCCTACTTGTCTGAGAAGATGTTGCCTCAAAACCACCCATGGCGATCTACGTCAACCAGCGAGAATACAGCAGGGCTCGGTTGGTTCGGACAATAATGCCCGGAAAGATGCAAGACCGTACCACCGTGACGTGTGCTGCGGTGGGCACAGGGTGAAAGACCGTGACCACTAACCTACTGTGAAGCAGGAATCGCCTAAACCTATCACCCGTTCTGCAGCTGCCTGGGAAGATATCTCATTATTTGTGGACGCCCGGGTCACTGGCATAGCGCGAGAGTGATCAAGTTGCGGATGACATACTAATCCAGGCGATCCCCCCGGCGGGGCCCTTCACAAATTCCACTGCTGACCGCCGGAAAGCAGACCGCACTGACCCAGCACTGTAAGACATGAAGGCCTCGACTGACCCCACACACCCGGTAGATTCTGTGAAGTGTACACCAGTTATATCTTCTATCACCTAATACAGGAGTATTAGAACGGGAGTAGCGTTGTTACAACTGCCAGCAGCGTACTTCCAAGATACCAAAGTTTGCAAGGAGTGGATTGCCAACCGAGTCAATGATAACATTAGCCTGCAAAGCACATTTTAGGCGTGAAGATGAGTAAAAGGGTCATTACTCAGCCCTCTGACGTCCCCGTGGATGACGGGTGGGCTCATGGTGCAGAACATGGATGCCAGCACTGATGCCTCGAATCTGATAAATTACAGGTAAGTAAGGTTCGGAGTGAATCAAGTGCTAAGACGGTAAGGTGGTCAGTGTCGGGGTGCTGGGCAACATACTTATCGGCTGTTCCTAAGGTGCTTGGAATACGCCGAAAATGACATTGTACACCTGGACTCGGTCAGCAACGAACCATGCGGTACCGTCATGTCAGTTGCAGTGTTCCAAATGTTCGCTTCGTTCCTAAAAATCCCAGTGGCGAGTCGTGTGCAGTCGGGCGACTCGGACACGTCGACCGCATACACAGACACTCCGGCGCTGAGTCCAATCTCCTCGGATCTCGGCATCCCAGACCATTGCTCCTCCTGCATCAGCGACTCCACATACGACCCATTTCCCATCCTTGGAGACAGAAATCGCGTTCGCATGTGCTTTCCGTCGGGGTGGAAAGCGACGGCCCATACTCGTCCAGGCCCGTCTTCAACAATGACTTTTGTGTCACGGTCTAACTGAGCTGTGAATACTGTCAAGGGCATTCGCGGACAGCCACGCACCTAGCTCTGTTGCCGACATTTTCACCAGTGGTCCGTGCGCTTGTTGTCGAGATGGAGGTGTCAAGGAGAGGGCAATTCTCAGTATGCAGCAAGTTTTCTTATGAACGCGTCCTCGGCCCTCGTGGTTCAACTTTCCACTACCGTCCCACTTAGGTCCGCACTGGCGCTGGTCCCTTGTTTGACAAGCTGAGTTGAAGGTGGTCTTGCGGGGAAACTGTGCGTACATTATTTCTATTCACCTTGGGGTGCGCCGGTTGGTATGATGACCGATGTAGGTATGGCTTATCGAGCATCAAATGGCGAAGTGAGCTTCGTCGCTGTGCACGCGATGGATGGCAGGAAAACATTTCCCGTGTCCTCTCCATGCATGCCCTGGCTGCTAATTCCATCAACAGAACAACCGCTACGTCGGTTCGTGCCCAGGTTTTATTGACTGGTAGCAATCAATCCCCTCGCCGACAACGGACAAAGAAGAGAGTTGATCCTCAAAGAAATCATAGGGCTGTGATATCCTGTCAGTTTACCTTATTTCTTGTAGTTCACCAGACCCCAGGCTCAAACCGGCCAATCGCATCTCTGTATCGCTGTCACCAGCCACAAATCTCTTAAGACGTCCCGGTGGGTTCGATACTGAAGCTGAATGGGTCCTAGCGCGGCAAAATGACAGTAACTGCGTAACCAGTGTCCTTCATCGCGCTCAGCAAGTAGGCCAATAGTCTTCGATCACGGTGGTCTCGATGTTTACTTGTACAATAAGGAAATCCTAGTTTCGGTGGCAAACGCGGGGCAGTCGCGCGCGGAGATGGCAATTGCAAGTAAATAGTCAAGTTCTCAACCGGTGACGGTATTAGACTCGTGCGTGACTGTGACGTGCTGCGACCGCCGGTGTGGAGCGACGCGTCAGTATGCTTGTACGAAAGAAAGCGTGTCATCTGTGAATTCATGTAGGCGGTGTGGGAAGCAATTTCCGTAAAAGGACCTGGACCACGGTCTTCTCAAAGTTTCTTGATTCAACCCCCGACGAGCCCCACCTATT
Organism: Tylopilus rubrobrunneus; assembly: GCA_038091235.1. Classification (NCBI taxonomy): domain Eukaryota; kingdom Fungi; phylum Basidiomycota; class Agaricomycetes; order Boletales; family Boletaceae; genus Tylopilus; species Tylopilus rubrobrunneus. The sequence continues at coordinate 16,787 of JBBPOC010000232.1, read as the reverse complement.
AGAGGCATAGACGGCGCTACATCCGAGTCGCTTTCACAGCACGAAGCCAGGTGTGCGGCGATTCCATGGTTGTAAGCACTACAAAAGGCGTCAAGATTGTGATACCCCCTCGCCAGCTTCGCATGGGCGGAGGGGAGCAGAATTCTCCCATGGACGTTGATGGTGCGCAATCCGAAATCACGCGTTCTCCGATGAGCTTATGCATGCATATTGCAGAGCCTTCTATAGCCCCTCACCGTGCGTGCCCAAAATCTTTCCCAAGTCGCCCCTCGCCAAGCTGTGCTCCCTGGCAGGTTCAGCGCGTCAGGCCGCTCCCCTTATCGTCGAACGTGCCTATTGCAATCTCTGCGGAGACCACATGTCAGGCCAATCGCCAAAGATATGTGTTGATTGCGGAGCGCACGTTTGCCAGCAAGTACAGCCACACGGGTCAGGTTGTATCGGCCTTAACTCCCTCAAGGCCGGTCTCCCATTCCGCTGTCTACTTTGCGACATGAAGCATTGGAACCGCTCGCGAGAGCAGTTACCCGTCGGGCGAGTGAGCGGCCTTCCGGTGAGCTTTTCTGGCCCCTTTGTTGCGTCTCACTCTATGGCCCCCTGATGTTTAAATTCTTATAGTATGCATTTGTCGGATATGGAGGAAGGCACCACGCGAAGTTGACATGGCCCATGGCTTTGGTCATTCTCAGCCCTGCTGGTGTCCAGAGTGCCCTGCAACGTTGGTTGTCTCGAGCCATTCGAGACCAATATTACTCTTGTTCGGAGAACGTAAGCGCTTCACCTTGCCTGCATGGTGTGGCCATCCCTAACAGGAGCGGGCGAGCGTAGCTTTGCGTAGCAACTGTATTCCTCAAGGGGGGCAGTCAACTGGAAGCACAGGGTCATTTGCAGCCAGCGTACGAGTTCATCGACCTCTCTTTGCAATCACGCGTCCCCGCAAACACCTTCATCGTCATCGAATGCGATGTCGCCTCGGGCACAGGAGAGCTGCGAGTACCCGAGGGCCCCCCTCGTTACGTACCTGAGCTTGTCCGAGATATCTGTGGCCAGGAGTTGCTGGACATGATGACTGCGGCAGCGCACGCAGCTCAGCAGGCCAGTATTCCCTTGGAGCGTGGGTGGTACGATGATTCCGTGGTCTCGCGCGGCGGATGGAGAGGCCTTTTCCTACCCACAGGGGGTGATGTAGTGAGGTTTCGGCGAGCTTTCGACGGCCTCGTATCCCTGGTACAAAGGTAGCTCCCTTATCATGTTAATCTGACTCCCCGGTTGATCCAACTTAGCGGCTCCTTCGATTTCGCCGTGGCTTTTAGTGCGCTGTACGCAAATGCAGCACCTTTTCGAGATGCAATTGTCGCCATCATCAAGCACATCGGGATCGACAAGACCACTGAGATCTGGCCGGCCATCCTGCAAGCAGTCGGACGTAGCGTTCCCCTGTTACGGCAAACGAACGTGGTCGTCGTCCTCAAGGAGCGAGGCAGCGACCAGCTTCTGTGTCGGTCAATTGGCCTGCATCTCCCCGCAACGAAACCATGGGGAATGGAGTTTCGTTCTTGCGGTACAAAGGGATGCACCCCAGCACGCAGCGATTTCGCCATTCAGAACAGGCATTCTGGCGCGCGGATGACCTGCAGGTTGTGCGGTTGGAGGTCTGCTTGGGTGAAAGAGTCGCATCTCGCACCCCATCTCACCCAAGCAAGCAAGAGGCTTACAGGGATATACTGGCACAATTACCCCCCGAACGACGGCTTAAAGAAACTCTTTGTTCAGGCCTCGCCGCATGCAGGGGAACCTGGGCTACAACAGGAGTGACCTGGCGAGGAACTAGGCGGCTGAGGGTCCTCTGGGCATTCCCTGGACCCCAGTCTTAAGGTTTTGGAGGGCGATAGTAAATTAGGCAGACGTGATCCAATGTGCCAAGCTCGACTTCCGAAGTGCCTTTCTAAATCGCTGAGCATCTGAGGGTGTGTTCGGTCCGCTGACGACAGCAAGCGATGTTCTATTTTCATCAACGCCTATCTCCCCTCAGGGGGCAATTCGAGGGGATGTTCGGCAGCCGTCACCGCGTCACCGCCGTCGTTTTTGCGGAGGAGGCATTTCCACGTCCGTTCCCATTCTCCCATGAACAGCAGGATGCAACCCAATCCCGTTCAGTCCATCTGGAACCTGAGCGACTTTATGCTCCCAACCACTGGCAATCGCACGACGCACCTAAGATTGCCCCCGTATCTAGGCGGACATTACCAGTGCGGTCCCTAGATGCATAAAAGATCAAGGCTACCTTTGTAACTTTACTAGGAGGGCCCAAGGCAAAGTGCAGGCGGGTGAGATGGACGCATCGAGAGCGTTAAACCGCGATGAGGTCTGTATTTGCGCCCCCCCCCTTGTGTCGACGGTGACTTGACTTGGACGCACGTCGCGTCGTCACTCATCACCATGCGTCCCAGGTCTTCAACTACCCGGATGCCACTTCTCGCCGGCTCTCTCGCGCGTCAACGCGTGTTGCCTTTCGCATTGCAGGCTCGTGTGCTTCGTTGTGTGCGATCGGTCGTCGCCACCACACACATTCAAGTTGTGTCCACTGGTATCAAACCATACACGCACTGCACTGTCGTTGTGCGTGATCGCCACCACACGCACATTCAACTCGTTCCCACTGGTATCCAACCATACGCGCATTGTACTACCGTGTCCACTGGTATCAGACCATACGCAGCATGCTCTGGTGTCCACTGATTCTATCATGTGCCGCTGGAGCCTTCTCCTTCTGTGTGGGGTGAACTCTGCTGCATGCAACGCAGGCTCCTTCCATCTAGGAACGCAGCTTGCTCGCCGACACGGTGCTTCGGGCCGGCTTTTGCCCACATCCTCACTCCTGTTATGCACATACCTACTAACATCGCCCCACCCCAGTACGGAAGCCGCGGCTGAAGTTCTCTTTTATGTAAGTAAACGGACAGTCGCGCTTACTTCACCCTTCCATACCGGGCAAGTGCGGTCGTTGAACGGCATGCCAGAACGGCGCCCCTAAGAGCCAGCAGTGTCAACTGCGAGTCACGGGGTCAAGTTGGAAGGAAATAAATGGGTCGAGACTCGCTGTGATCCGGTCTATTAGTTTGTGAAGTAAAGGTGCGAAGGGACGGGTGAGTGCTGCAGTAGAGTAAAGGCAAGCGCGCTTCGCTAATGAATCTGGGATGCTGGGCATTGAGGACGCAAAGTTCTCAGGCTGTAGCGAGAGGTTGAAACCCAGAAACTCAGCGCTCAGTTGTCAAGCTTTGTCACCGCAATGATATCTGGACCGAGAGTACCGGAAACCCAGTTCACCGTGGAGCTTTTCAACCCTTGCCAGAGCCGTTGGTGACTTTCCATGACTCTGTGAAGCGGAGTGTCTGAACCACCTTCCTAAGGTCCCTTTACGCGAATTCCTTTGGAACTGCTTGCAAAAATTTTCATATTTTCCCTGCCCCCAGAGCCCTACATACTCCCAAGTACTAGAGATGCCCCACTGTTGCTGATGCAAGTCTGCCGCCAATGGAACGACCTTGCTCTCCGAGTACCTCAGCTGTGGTGCTCGCTGAATGCCATTCAAGAGGATGACTGGGGTGAAAGACTGGGGCCCACGTGGCAGAATGCAGAGAGGTATTCGGAATGGTTGTCAAGATCTAGGCACTGCCCGCTTTCCCTGTCAGTCCCGTTGCATGCACCAGAGTCCTGCAGAGCTAGCTGGACGCAGGCTCTATTCCGCTACAAGGGGCGAGTTCAGCGGCTGAAGTTGGTTCATGAAGGCGGTGCCGCTCTTGATACGACAGTCCTCCGAGGCGCAAATACGCTTCGAGTTCTGTCACTCAAAGCGCTATCAGAGGGCGATCGCAATCCGGTCATCACCCACCCCTTACCTTCTCTTCGCACCCTCGTGCTCATCGAGATCTACCCCAGTCAAAACATGCTGTCCGGCCCTGCATGGGCTTACCTCACCGAGCTCTGCGTTAGACTCCCGGAAGATGAGGGTTACACGCTGCGCGAGTTTTGCGATTTAATTTTGCGCTGCCCCAGCCTCCATACGGCGATCTTTGGCTATTTACACCCAACCCAAAACCCAAACTTGCCTCCCCATTCCCATCCGCACCTACGCTCCCTCGTGGTCACACTCGGCGACACTGCAAACGGTGAATTGCCAGCCATCCTGTTCCTTCCTGCCTTGATTTCTCTCCGGGTTCAGTTTCACTTCGACCAGGATGAGGACTTGGGGGATGAGTTGGGGTCGCAGCTGACCCAAACGCAGCCTACCGTGAAGCTGGAAAGTGCAGAGGGCTTCTTCCTGTTCGACCTGGACTGGGGGCGATTGAAAACCTTGATTGTAGAATTTCGTGGGGACCTGGAGGTCTTCTGCACAGTCCTCAGGCTCTGTCCCAGCCTCCAATGCCTGACTTTAATAGGACGCAGCTGCGGAACTCGCCCTACTTCCTCGCCCATCGGTTTCACGAACTCCACGCTGTCAACTCTTACTATCCACGTATGCGCTGGGCTTGGGAATATACTCCAAGCGACCACTCTCCCTGGGCTACAGCACCTAGACATACTTGCTGCCGATTGCGGTGAACATGTGGACCTGTATGCATTTCTTTGTCGGTCCTGCTGTGCGCTCCAGAGTCTCAGAATGCGGACGGGGCGCACAACGGCCGTTTGGACGATGGCAGAACGGGACGCGCTTTTCACAACGACCCCTACGCTGACCAAGCTCTTGCTTTCCCCCTGCGAATTCACGGCCTCCCTCGCTGAAACATGACGGCCCTATCGCGATAAACGCATAGCGTAATGCAACGTTTGCATGGTAGCTACCACCAGAACCGATCGCTCAATACTTAGCACGGGCCCAAATGCAATATGAAACCTGTAGACAACTATTGAAGTCTTGTTTCGCGCTCGGGAAGTGGTGTTTTGTCGAGGGGTCAGACGAAGGCGCAAATTTTTGGTGAGGAAGTCCGAAGAGGACATCATTGAGTTCACAGAGCAAACTCGGCCGTGTCTGGGGTGTCAGGGATCCCGAACCACTGGCACACCGGCGGTAGTCGAGCCTGGGGTGCACAGCATGAGGAAAGGCGACGAGGCCGACGTCAATAACAAACCCTGGACACACGCTATGGGTGGGTACTGAGTATGCCCGCATTGCTACTTTGGTATTATCCACCTCTCATTTTCATTGCGAAGTTCGTAGGTGGATAAGTCTGGATGATTCAGTTGATTCATAGTCTTGAACAAATTCCGCCTCGGGAAATGAAAAAGTCATCAAAAAATGTATTCCGCTCAGTCACATAAACTTATCCTTCCATAAGAGGAAGAATAATTTCGCTCACAAGCACCAGAGTCGCATCGTTATTGGCGTGTTATTGGTCTGCTTCCGAAAGTAGCGTCATCATGTAGCGAAGGTACTTGGGAGAGCAGTCGTCGATGATCATGCGATCCTGTTCACCGATGACTTTTGGTGCCACTACCTGGTCGTCGCCGTCGTCAAGTCGCCGCCGTTCTTGCAGCCTCATCGCTCTCATCGAAGGCGCCGGGAAAAGGCCTGCCAAAGTTGCGATGAGATTGATGACGCGGGGGGGGGGAAGCCACGCTTCCGAATGGGCGCGTCACGCCTATCGACCGTAGCGTTCCCAGACCGCGTCAAACGACGGGCGAAGAAAACTGAGTCGATCGCACCCTCCATCCTCCTTTCCAGTTGTCGCCGATGGTGATGGTAACAGCCGTGCCAAAGGAGGGATGGCTTCCAATATCGGCGGGTGTAGGGGAACGATGAACGCTGGTACGACCACTTTATCAGAACGTTACGGTCGGGGAAGCGGTCATAACCCACCTCGAGAGTGACTTCGTAGCCATGATCCCTTTCTTTGCGCCGAGTAAGGTCGCGTTCGATTGCGGCGTTGATGACGGCGAGACGTTCCCTCGGACGGATGGTAGCTTCGGTTTGCAGAGAAGGGGTACCAGGGTCGCCGCATTCTCTGCTGCGAATCTTGAGGCCGGTGATGCGACTGCGAGGGAAGACCAGTCGAACAAATCCAATATGAAAACAAGATCGTACTTGGTTGATTCCACCCCCGGTCTCTTGGCGACGCGTTCCTTCTCGTGCAGTAGTTCCTTGTCCGCTCTTGGTTCACAAATAGGAACTTGCGCTTGAGCTCCGTAAACTCGAGCCTTTGCCCCCAAACTTGTACAACCCGTTGCATGTCGTCTTTCCCACGCAACAAAGGTCTTCGCGAGCTCCAACGACTGGGCGAGCTCGGTTGTAAACGCAACAGCTTGTCCGAAGATGTTGCTTGCGATGCTCGCGTCTTCCACGAGGACTTCTTGATTGCATGGGGGGGGGAACATATGTAGGATTCATTTACGACGTCCGTCTCGCCGAACTAGACATATATATGTCAGACAGAACGGGATGGAGTTAAGTAGACGAGTACGTTGAGATTGGGAATTATCCGGCGCCCCCCTCTCTCGACCCGGCATTCTTTCCCACAGGGATAGATCGCCTTTGCTAACCGCAAGAGCTACACCGGTAGTGGTATCCAGGTTGGTACATAAAGCTTGCGAGGAAGAACGAAGGCAGTTGTGTCGAAAAAACACCTTGGTAATCGGAGAAGGTGGGAAGGTCAATCGGGAGAGCGTATTCCGACTGGGCGCGACCCCAACATCCCCTTGCTCCTCCCCGCCGTCGAGAGACGCCCTCGGCGTACCCCCAGCAGCGTCTCCATTGGACTTGGAGGCGCATCGCCAAGCAACCGAGCCGGGAATGGTCTTGTCGAAGCCCTGGAAGGTGATCAAATCACCCTTGAGGCTCTCGAACAGGTTCAACGCGCCGGGTTCAACGCCGAGAGAGTTGAGCCAGGGCATGAAGACGCGGGCTTCGCGTTCGCCTTCAGCACCAGAGTCTTCAACCGCCCCGTGGTCTTGGGCTTCTTGCTCGTCTGGCGGGGCAAAACCGGGCCAAGTGTTGAAGAGATTGGCAACGAACGCAATATTGAGACGGGGACTTCCGGCGACGAGGGAAGAGGGAGTGAGGTACTTGCGACGACCGATGGCGGCGGCGTTTCGTACTACGGGCCTGTTCGGCGCGTTGACGGAGAGTTCTGGTTTGAAGCGGGGCGCGAGAGCATTCATCGGGCTTGAGTTGATTGAGAAGGATAGTGTAGTTTTACCATCGCACACGTCGCGGCTACAGTTGTTTACTCTGAAGCGGATGGTGGTCAGGACGAGCCTAGAGTGATTTCACCTTCTCTTCCACCTAGCAGCCTTCAAGTGGCTCGGAGCAGGATTCGGTTGGAGGTCAGACGAAGGACCGAGGATGAGATGTTCCCTTCCGAAGTTCGGAGGTATCGGATGAACCGATGAGTTGACGATGGAACGGCCGATACCCTTGGTGAAGCTGACAGCGATGTTTTTGTTCCCCGTGATCTGCAAAGCGTTGAGCAGTTTACGAGAGGCAGGGATGTTACATAAGATCTCGAAGATGCCCGTTACCAGCTCGAACTGGTCTTCCGTGATCGCGATACCTTGAGCAGACCCTGGCTCCTTGCGCAATTGCCCTTTGCTTTTTTTGTGCTTCCCTGGGGGCAAGAACGCGTGGTCGCACCGGATGCGGGGACCGCGCCTTGCACGTCCATCTGCCTCGTCGTCGCAGTCGAGCCATTCATTGCCGCGCTCATTCAGATGCCGCTGGCGATAGACTCTTCGACCGCTTCGGAAGCGCGCACATATGCATCCGGCTGCGTCCATCGGTCGGAGGGATAGGTCTTCATGGTTATCGACCAGACCCGTGATATGCACCGGGAGCTGGAGCGGCTTTATCAAAAGCTTCGCGGGTAGAACGTCTGACGGACTGATGCACCGCTACAGCTCCAAGGGAGTGGGAGGGTCGGAGAAGCACAAGCGTTAATACTACTGCGACAGCTCCTCGGGCATCGCTACTACGGTCGGACGAAGGTCCGGGAGAGTGAGAGAGGAGCGGAGGGTGTTGATGAGGAAGTAAGCTACGGGGCGATGTTCATGGGGACATCAAGGGGCTCACTGTCATCACCTTCGTCGTCGCCTGCTTCAACTTCAGCTTCCGAGTCACGAGCCCCGTTCTCCATATTTCTACGCTATGAGAGGACCCGTTAACGGCCCGGGTTGCAGGTATATTTGGCTCGGACTTGTGTTCCAAATTCACACCGGGCCGGTTTTATCGTCGCACAATTTCGCCCATCGAAGAATCTTTCTGCGGATGGTTACAAGGCGCATCATGCCGGTCGCTGGATTTATTGACCTGAATGAAGCTGTTTCTGTGCTGAGGGACGCACTTCAAGGTTGTCTTGCTGTCTACAGCGTCAAGCATGCACTAGAGAACGGCGAAACTACTAGTATGTCAACGCGTTTGTCGCTCGCTTCCTTGGAGTGTTGGCTGTCGCGCAGACGTCTTTCCGACCCATTTCATCTCCGTACACCAGTCTGCAGTCCGTTCGCTCGCATGGATTCGCCTGCCTCCCACAGAGAGTCACAGTCGACGATGCCCTGTCCATTCTCATCTTTTCTATGGGGGTAGCAAAACTTCCAGTTCGTTCTGTTTCTCATTTCAAGCGACTTCTTACTACAACTTAGTACTGCTCAATTCCAGTAACCGGTCTCCTCATGACACTTGAGCTCAGACTCGGACAGTTGATACGTTGCAAGTCTCCAAGTTGCCCTGCTTCAAGAGGTTGTGATTCGTCTGGTGATGAAACACCTTTCCAAAACTTGAACCCAGCCATGGCGTTGCCAAACTAGATTCCCATGTACTAAGTACGGTCGCTTCAACGCAACGTCGACAGGGTTGCCCATGGTTTCCACTTGCTGATCTATTACTAATGGGTAGTGCAAAGGGACACGCACTGATCCCTAGTACAACTGGTACGGCCTCGGGTTTGCGGGAAACAGATAAGTGGTTACCATCTTTAACCGAGGCATAATTCAGGTTTGATCCGCGTGCGCCCCAAGTTGTGAACCTCAGAAACCTCTAGAGTGATGTTGGTTGCATGTCGATGTCACCGATGTGAATCTGGCGCGCCACGTACTCGCCTCTCGAAGGCTTCTTTTAATAGTTGCAGCTCCCAAACCAGTCGTTGTCCAAGAAGTCTCGCCGGTATGGGCCCAGCGCGCCGCCCATACTGGCAATCGAACCAGTTCCCGTGCGTACCTGTCAGCCTGTAATCAAACCCGAATTACCCAATCGAGGGTGAATATATCATGGCCCTCCGGGCAAACCTGGACCCGGGTAGGGTGTGTTTTGATCCAAAAGGGAATATTTCACAATACGTAGACCCGGGCTGTCCTGGGGTTGAATACTTGCTCGGGCGCCTTCGGCGCCTGCGCTCACATTCACTCCTGGCTTGAGAGCAGACTTACTGTGCAATTTAGAAACCCTAAAGGAAGGTTAGGGCTTGGTTACGCATAAGGAAAGCCAAGCTTTCCCACATGTGTTGAAAGTTTTCCTGGACCCGAAAGGGGACAGGTTTCGTGGGGTAGAAATCCGTGGGAATGCAGATCTGTCAACGCCCGTGGGAAGTCTTGAGTTTACTTATGCGGAACCCAACCTTAACCCTGCCTTCGGGTTCCAGAAAGACGTGGCTCGAAACTTGAAAGTATACTCTCTGAGACGCATGTCGTGTCGCAACTTTTTTTGGCGCATGTTAATGCCGCCGGCTTACCATTCTGGGTCGAGTCTTGATAAGGCGCATTGAAATGGGGTGAATGAGCTTTACATCATGTGCACGGCAGGAGCCGATTAGAAATGTGACAATGATGGGGCCTGTCACATTACGAGCGCGAAGCGCCACATCCGTGGCAGGCCCCAATACGGATTACAACTCATATGGAACAAGCGCATTGCCAATTGTTGTATTGTTATTCGATGTGGGGGAGGAGAACGTACAGCACAGCACTTGCTCTGAACCATGTAAAGCCGGAGACGTACTACCAGAAAGCTTTGTTTACCTTACACTAAGCAGGGGCAATTTACACGAGATCTGCAGCATATAAATTGTAGTCCACTTCATCGACATGCTCAAGCAACCCTTCCTCAATCCCCCTGCGAGAAGGTGAGTGCCTTGGGGTAGGTATGCAGCAGAATGACCTACTAGTACCTGCACAAGATTGCGAGGATGAGACCAATATCCTCTCGCAGGAGACTTTCGTGGACATGCATTGGGGTCCGTTAGATCCTGCAGATGTTTATTTAACTTATGCCAGTGGCGCAAAGCATGCAACCGATCTGTGGGATCAAATGTGACACGATGTACGTGCAGTAAGCGTTTTAGGGGACGGGAGGTATTAGCAGAACCACAGAGCTTGATCTGAAGCTGTAAACAGGACAGCGCACTTCCCCTTTGGTCCTGCATGTATTTCAATGCCACTGCAGAACAGGCGAATTGATTGGAATCATGGTGCAGGGCACATTGGCCCAAGGAAACGTGCGAGACTAAAGAATCTTTAAGATAATCAAGTCTTCCTGACAATATTAATGCCATGCCGTGCGCAAATGTGAGGCCAAGCAAGGAACTTTGAGGCATTCTCTCTATCTTGGCAATTAACAGGCCAACATTGCCTTCACACAGCATGGTGGCACATGCCTGCATGTATTCAAGTTCCTTGAGCATACATACTACATTTTGACGCTGAATGGAGATACCGTATGATACCAAACCCAATGCACGTGCAATCAAAGCCAAGGAGTTGGTAGGATAACGTACATCAGGAGACAAAACTATGTCGTTCAAAACATTACAACATCGACACGAGTACATAGACCACGTCGAGTATGTTTGCAGGCGGGACAGTTCACGGTGTCAGCACCTTGGGCGCACATCCCTGTAACAACACGTATTAACAAAGCATCCAAAGGACAACCGTGAGGAAGTAAGGTGATACCATGCAATAAACATGCATCACGAACCACTTTTTCGTCCGAATGGAAAAGGGTCGAAGACGATGTTATTCCATCGAGCAAAGCATTCTTGAGGTAATTCACAGAAAACGCACGCACACCACTCCATGGAGGTTCATCCTGGTGTGCAACTTGTTCATGATCGCAAAGGAGGGGCACTCCAGCAGTGGAGTCACCTATGCACGGGGCCATTGATGTATCCTGCAATGCAGTGTGGTGAGGCGAAGAGGAACTTGAACCTTCAGCATGCAATGCAACCTCACAGTCACCATCGACCATGACAACATCGGGCGTTGTTTGCATAGACACAGCCTCAAAGGGCATTTTGGAGCGTTCGTGCAAAGCACAATCACAATTGTTATTCACGAGACGTAGGAAAGCAATCCATTCTTTTCCGACCACGAGCTCGCAGTCAAGAAGGCGCACGTCAACGGTGACATCGGCAGCGAAGCACGTACCCCCATACCTTGCTTGGACAACCGCGGAAGGCAACGAGCTGCACAGTTGCAGTACCCGGGCGATGATGGTACATAAAGTCAAACCGACCGAGCACCGACAGACCAATGATATGCATGCGATGAGCCATAATTTAACGCGGATCGGGAGGGGTGCCAAGGTCTGAAGTGGAATCGATTGACAGACACGCCGTAGTAAGAAGAGGAAAAACAAAAAGGCGAAGCCGCGCAACGGCTACGAAAAAGGAGATGGTAGATCACAAAGTGGGCTGGTGAGCAAACAAGGCAAACCAAATAAAAATAAATACAAGCACAGATTCTTGCAAACGCCTGCAAGCGAGGAATTTAGAGGGCCGAACTAGTTGCGAAGCGCCACATCCGTGGCAGGGCCCGATACGGGTTACAGACTCTGGTAACTCTGACCATCATGATGTACACAGATGCTGACCATACAACGAATGATAACCACTGGCAGCTGTCAGATGCGCCAGATCATAAAGCGGGCGAGTGTAAACAAGGCAAACTAAATAACGATAAATATAAGTACAGATTCTTGCAAACGCCTGCAAAAAAAAAGCACAGTTCGACCCAGGCTCCTTCCTAGACTGGTCACCAGTCCGTCCAAAAGAGGCAGCCTCTTTGTCGCGGCTGCCTCTTTTGGACGGACTGGTGACCAGTCTAGGAAGGAGCCTGAGTTCGACCCACAGTTACCCTCTACTACCGTATCGGGAATAACGTCAGTTTTCCCTTATCGTCGCCTCACTGCTTCCTCGCGCCAGTATCTTTTCTCCCCTCAGCCACCACCATGCCCGCCCAACGCAAGTCGCGAAAAAAATACAATTATTCTGATGCAACGCTCAATACCCGGATACCGTGTCCGACGTGCGGGAGGCAATTCAAACAGCAAGGATTCAAGAGTCACGCAGCGAGCTGCAAGGCTCGAGAAGAAGCAGAAAAGGATCACATTCGGTCATCACGTCGTTATGACGGAGCGCTGAATGGTGAGTACTGATACTATTGTCATATAACAGCTCCAAACTCTTCTAATTATGCAGAACAGCTACTGAACCTTGCCGACGGACCGAACGAAGCAGCAGCCGGTCCAGTCCCAGGCCCATCGAAGCTTCCGTCGACTGTGGAACTCTTTCCAGTCGATGCAAACGAGTTTGAGGTGCAGGCCCTCGAAGGCCAAGAAGATATTGTATTCTTTCTCTTTGTCCCGTGATATTGTTACATTGGCACTGACATTCTCTATTGAAACGCCAGGCATTCCTGCGCCGTCCGAACCTAATTCCTACGATCTCCCTCACAGCCCAGGTTAGTATTATCAATGGAATACTAATCCACTTACTAATGTGATTCCGAAGCCTCCGCCACCTCGTGATGCAGCAATGATGATGTGCCCGCCCTCCGAGTCTCCCTCACCCACCTCGCGATGCACTGGCAGTGATGACAGTGTGCTGCCCTTGCCTTCTCGTTGGTACTCTTGCCCTGTCCCTTGCCCACCTCGCGATGCAGCAATGATGATGTGCCTGCCCTCTTCCTCACCTGCCTCACAATGCAGCAACAACGACTTGCCCCCTCACCTTCTCGTTGGTACTCTTGCCCTGTCCCTTGCCCACCTTGCAATGTGACAACAATGATGATGTGCCCCTGCTGCCACCCCCAGACCCCCTTGCGAGCTCTGGGTGACACTGTTGGTTGCATTGAGGAATGGTAATATGTATTTGTAGGGTTGAAATATGGTTTCTGTCAATGTAACTACCAGTTCAAGAATAAACATGACTTTTATATCATTTTCAACTTGGCTGGTGAAGATACTATCATTGCACTGGAGTTGCAAACTGACACAGAGATGCAAACAGCATTGTAGGTACATGCAACAATGACATGGAAGGCTTCTTATGTTGCTACTAGGATGGTATAAGTGTAATAAAGATGCCAATATATTTTGTTTGACAAAAGATGTACAAGAAATGAATCTATCACAGATCTGATGGGCTGGACAACCAAATCTAAGCATTGTGGGTACTCGGGAGAGACAGGTATTGACACTAAAATTCAACCTTTTATTTGACATGTACTAGGGGAGCATTGGACTATGTAGAACATTTTTCTGAGGCCCCACAGGTTATGGATCTGTTGCAATCATTGAGATGACTTCCAAGGTGAGATGAGAGCACCAGCATGACAGGACCAGTCAGAGCATGAAACTTTATGATTGGCTTGTCGGCAAAATTCACAAGCCCTTGAACCTTGCTTTTACAAACTCATGTATGATGATGACTAAGTTGTCACACTCAGCAGAGATCCAAAAAGTAGTGTGACATGGCATGATGTCCCCCATAAGTTGCTTGGGGAAATTTTGCGTCTCTATGTCAATTTGTACTTTTCATGCCAGCATCTCTCTGGCACACGAAGCCTTTGACAGACCCTCACATTCTTCTTGTGGGTTCAAGGCAAGGGATTTCCCCACCCCTCCATATGTTTTTCTAGTCTTGATCTGTTGAATTCCATGAACTATTGACTTCACATTGAAAATGTTTGCAACACTGGTGCAGTGATAGTAGTGAATGAGTGGCCAATAGAATGGAGTGCTTGTGCCTTAGGATGCCTTGACATGAACATGATGACATGATAATGCCTTTGAGTGTGGACAATCCATTATCAGACACGATAAGCTGTGGAAATGTTATGCACATCTTATCAGCAGGCAAAGTGTCAGGGGCACATGATGATGATATGAGATTGGTTGTCATGCCATGATCATGAAAATTAGCTTTCATTATAATGCCTTAAAATGGTACATGGGAAAAGGATGCTTTATAATGAATGACCATGACTAAACATGGCCACAGAAAAGTTGGGACAAATTGACCCTGCATCATCCGAGTCACCATCCAAATGCCCTAGGAAATGCTTAACATGCATGTCAGTAAGCAATTCAAGCAAAAATACTGACACAGAACACACTCTTCATGCTGATGGCCTGCTGGAACCTCAGTCAATGCACTGAATGGTGTCACACATGCTCCTGGAGAGTGACACAAGTGATACCAGCCCTCACACACTGACCAGCATGCCACTGCATTGGTGCTTGGCAAGCTTGGGGCATCCTGCCAGTGTGCCAAGAGTGATGCCTCACAGGAGGTGCAGGCCACTGAATAACGTCCAACATCTTGTGAGGAATAGCGAACTCATGGCCTGAAAGAAGGGCCGCCGAGGTAGGGAGAAAGCATGAGACACTCAAAGAGGAGGGTAGAGATGTGGAAGAGGCAGATTGGTCTGGGAAAAGGGACCTAGGCAAGGGAGCAGGGAAGCATGCAGGCATGAGAAAGTAAGAAAAGGTGGGAAGCCAGTAATACTAGTAGGGCTCACAGCAGGAAGTGGAGGAGGCAATAGTAAAGGCACCAAAGTCTAAACCCAGGGCAACTTGGGCAGGAAGAGACTGCAGGCTGAAAACCTGAATCCAGTCTGAAGAATCTATACCCACTGCTGCCTCATCAAAAATAGAGCGCATATATGTGGCATGGTCAGATGCTGTGTCAGTAGGAGGACCCTGGTGAGATGATCTGATGAGCTCTAACACTGAGGCAGGCAGGGGTCTAGCAGAGAGTGAGTAGAACACCCCACTAGAGGCAACAGGAGCATCAGAGCCTGCAAAGGGGGTGAGTGAGGATGGAGGAGGGTACTAGTGTGTGTGAAGTGACTAATGTGAGTGAGGGGAGGGAGAAATCTAGGGATTGAGCACTGGAGCAACTGGGGCCTAACAATTGGAGTGGGTCTGGAGAGAAGATGGGCCTGGTATTTGCATCGAGATGCCTGTTCAAGCGAGAGAGGATATCTGGGAGAATTTCCTTCTCCTCCCCTGTTTGAGGTTTTTTTTTAGGGATTGGAGCAGGGGAACCTCTGTTAGATGATACTAATTAGCAAACCAGCACTCTACTGGCCAGCACTGGACAGTACTGGACAGCGTTCCAACTTCCCCAGAGTCCAACAGCAACATTTCTAATTGGCCAGGTCTGGACAGTTGCCCCCCAGTCTGTCACAGTCTGTCACCAGACTTTTCCAGGCTGCTCCTAGATCACCCTAGATACTCCCAGATTCCTACAAACCAACCCCAGGTACTCCCAGCTTCCCACAGATCTCTCCAGCTTCCCATAGATCTCTCTAGATTCCCACAGACCACCTCTAGATTCCCACAGATGCCCCTAGTTCACTCTAGATACTCCTAGTTCACTTCAAAATACCAATAAAATCATTTCATATTACACTTATAATATCTACACAATAACTACAAATATCTACTACAACATCCAAGTAGAACTTACGATCATCCAACTAATATCATCTGTAACAAACTCTTGTCAGTCACAACCAATACAACCTAATATTCAAATCAACCTACTAAAATCCCAACACCATGATGAGCAACAAGTTCTACATAAAAAGTAATCAGTAATGAAGAATGAAGAGTGTAATTGAACTTACAAGTGTTGAGTTGAAGTGGTGAGTGACAAGTGACAAGTGATGAGTGGTGAATGAGAAGTGATGATGGAGGAAGGGAAGAAAAGAAGGGTGGGAACAATTGTGAACTGTTGGCTGCTTTATATATAAGTGGTGCCACAAACAGGTGCAAATAATTGACTTGTGCGCTTTTTTCAAAGTCAAGTGTGGGAAATTTGCCTTAATTGGTAATCAAAACTCCGCACCACCAAACTCTCTTTGTTACATCTTCTTACTATATTTTTGGTTACACCCCTATCACACTTTGGCTTCAGTTACTTTCCCTACACTGTAATTAACATTACAATGGACCTCAGCCTAACCATAGATAGGTGCAAATAGCTGACTTGTTCGCTTTTTTCAAAGTCAAGGGTGGGAAAACCTGCCTTAATTGGTAATCAAAACTCCGCACCACTAAACTTTGTCATGTTCTCTTCATCCTTCTCCCCCCTTTCCCATCACCTTCTTCTTCTTCCCCCTTCCCTGCCGACCCTCTTCTCCTCACCTCCTTTTTGCCATCACCCCCTCCTTCTCCCCTCCTCCCTGATGACCCTCTCCTCCTCCTCCCCCTCGAGTCATGACCCCCTTCTCCTTCCCCCTCCTTTCCTATCATCTCCTTTTCCTCCCCCCTCCTTTCCCATTACCCCCTTCTTCTCCCCCCCACTCCCCATTACCCCCTCCTTCTCCTTCCCCACTCCCCATTACCCCCTCCTCCTCCTTCCTCACTCCCTATTACCCCCTCCTCCTCCTTCCTCACTCCCCATTACCCCCTCCTCCTCCTTGGGCCCCCACTCCCCATCACCCCCTCCTCCTCCCCCTCACTTCCCATCACCCCCTCCTCCTCCCCCCCTTTTCCCATCACCCCCTCCTCCTCC
>JBBPOC010000231.1:0-22254 GCA_038091235.1 Tylopilus rubrobrunneus | reverse complement strand
ATGTATGCGTCACGAGTGTGACAAGTCGCGTCGAATTTTCAGACTCCGATATACCACTTTTGTCTCCCTTCCATCATCATACGTCCCCCATGCCGTTCAGAGTCTTCCTCATCGCCTCGAGCTCATCAGATAAGTAATATTTACCCACCGAGTGTTCAAGGTTTCGGTCTCAATGAATTTCCAGATTTAGAGACTGCTTTTAAGGGTGGATTCAATCATAGGAGAGCGGATGTACCCGATTATGTAATCAGCCCTGAGTAAGCACGCTCTCAGCCTTCTCACCAGCTAACACTCCCAAGGACTTCGCTCTCCACTTGCGACAACCATGGTGCCTCGTCCTCTCCCACTGACCCCCTCCCTGCACACACGACAACATGCTCATTGGTGTGCCCATCGCTTACCCTCATCGTTGCGCACCTTTGTGCATCGGACAGTGCAATGTGCTATGACACTCATCATTGCACTCGTCCATGCACAATCCCTCTCCCTCACTGATGACCCTTGACACGACCGCGACGACGATGCGACGATGATGGTGCCGCACTCACGCCTTGTCCTTGCACACCCCACCCTCACACGCGACGACAATGTGACCCATGATATAACAGTGCCACTCACGACGTGACGACATCGACGGGTGCCTCCTCACCCCCTGCCTCTCCCTCACTGACAACATTGTGTGCACCCTCGCCCTCGCCCTTGCCGGTGACACGACAATGCAACACCACATGGGCATCATGCCATTATTCCTGTCTACTTCGTCCTTGTACATGTATTGGCTCCCTTGAATTCTGTACATTAATGGCATCCTGCGCGCAAATGGACATATAACTATCGGAACAAATCAGAGAACAGATCTTGATCTGATGTGCTTCATTTCAAGTGAGTCGTGCGTTGAAAGTCACTGGAGAAAGCAGGTAAATACAGGGAATGAAAACGTGAACTTCAGTGGATGCAGCTGGTAAATTGATGGGAAATGCGGCTGAAATTGAATGGAAGACAAAGTGAAAATCAGTGGGTAGATCAGTGGAATGCAGTTATAAATCCACTGAAATTCAGAGTAAATCCGTGCCACTTCAGTGAATTTTTTTCCAATGATCTTCACGCACTTAGTCTGTGAATTTCAAGTGAATACGTACTGAATCTAGCACTGAAATTCACGGTATCCACTAGCCACAGTGTAACGGTAAGCTGTTGCAACTGTTCAGATGTTTGACCAAATTGAATTCGCTGGACGATTGGCAGTAGCTTGAACCTGATTCAGGCTTGTGCAAGAGAATGCAATGCAAGTTATTCGCCGAGAAGGTGACTCAGATCAGTAAGTACTTATGTATTTGAGTTGGCACTCGGGTACAACCAGTGAACGCACGTTCCAGCACCATTGCCACATTGTAAACATGTTCTTCAAGCTGGCACTCTGTCGCAGTCCAATGCTTTTCTATCGCAATGGTTCATTATCCCTATCTAGGTTACCTCGTTGGCTGGAAGGGCATGTAATCAATGTGCCAACGATGCTCAGCTTCAATGAAGCCGCTGAGGGCAGCGCTCCAACGTAATTCTCATGATAACCGATTACCTTTCCGACCAGCACGGTGGTTGTTTGAAATTCAAGACCAACCTGAAACGGTGCAAACCTGTGAAGCGTACGGAATCAACACAACCCCTCGCTACTTACGTGAAAGGTTTCAGACCCTGATACTACGTCAAACACAAATGGGTTCTGAGGGGTCTTTGGATGTAACAGCTTGAAATTTGGTAGGTGATCATGACAACTTCGGATCAGCGTAGAAGCTCCCACGCAGGCACGCCACCATCAGAGACTCTGAGACTTAGGTGCGAATATAAACACCTTGTCGCTTCAGCATGTTCCATGGTTCATCAAAACCGGGGTAGCCAGCTTCCCGTTCTTGGTCGGTATATGGGCTCAAACTTTGACAACAAGGGGACCCTTTTCAGGTCATCGTGACAGCGCTGCGGGAATACGCCGATACTTCTTTTGATGCAGGATCACTCCGCAGGTTTTATGTTACCAAAGAATTGGATCCTCGTCTACGGTTACCAAGTTGACTCACCGTTATCGCACGAAGTGACACTCTATGCTGTATTTGGAAAACAAGAAATCGGCCGACCAAGTCCGCGCCGAGGCACCTTGCATGATCTCGACTATATAGGCGGGGTGCCTATGATACAGCGGCTCCGGTAACTGCGGGGCTAAACGTTTAAAACCATTGTGAGAATGATGGTGATGCTTAATCCAAGAGGAGATAACTCACCTCTATGCCCCTGGAGTCCATTCACAACTCATGAATTCTAGTTTCCCCTCGATTGATAAAAGCAAAACAGCTTGGAGGGCTTTCGCGTCAACCGAAATGTACAGCCGGCTTCGTCCGCGAAAAGAATGACGAGCTTGCCCTTATCGGTATTTTCAGCATGTAAGTGATGTACTTACTATGCTAGCGGAAAATAGTTTTCGCCGACGACTTTTGTTCGCGCCAGCGACAAGGCAGACAAGGCAATGATAGACCGCGGATCAAAGTGCATTTCTTAGAATATCTGTATTGAACCGAATCTCGGTTCCAGAGAGTTTAAATTGGAGGCGGCACGACAAACTTCGCCTTCGCCACCGACGCAATCGTAACCTGCTGGCAGTGCTCATGCGTAGCCCTACGGAGCGAGGGATTACACGGTACCGAAGTTTCGGGAGTCCTGGAGATAAGCTGTGGCCGTTTCAGCTGAATTTGATTCTATTCTAAGTCATCGAACGCTGCCGAAATTCTTCCCCAGGTTGTTATGGCGCCAGGAAACGGTATAAAGGTTATTTATTCAAAACTGGACACACGCAGTGACTGAATATGTTGGCACGGTATTTGATGTCCCGGCTGTCAACGCCGTGGGACCATTTGACATCACCTTGAATGGAGGTCGGGTGTCTAGTAGTTACTCAATACATACTTTTACTGCCACTAAGTTGTCTTGTTCAAATGATCTTGAAGCCGGCAGTGTCTGCCGGCCAGCATGCTGGCATAAGATTTCATCATTTGTCAGATTCAGTGAATCAAGCCTTCTCCACTATATGAGCGCTTTCCCAGTCGGGGGTCAAGTCCGTCCGACGCAATGGCACTGAAGTGCCAGCATGATACATCATTTGGCTTTAACGGGCGACCTCGTTGAAGAAGCGGCAACCTTGTACTGTCAACGTCAGTAGGGCGCGGACTGGCAGATACTTGCTCCGAGTCTCGAAGAGTTTTATTGTATTGAATTCGAAGAGGTAATACACGTAAGTAGAATTCAAAGTGTAGGGTATACAAATGATGGATGCGAACCGGTTTGCATAGCACGACAACAGAGCCAAGAAAAAATAAAAATCAGGCAGAGAACGATGAAGTGTCACAAGTAATTCAAATCGCATCACCGGTCACGACCCCTTCCACTCCCGCTCGTTTTAGCGCTTTCTGTCACAGCATCTAGTTGTGCATTACGCTTCTGGGCTATTTCATTTTGTCGCTCGAGACTCCTAAGAACAACCGCCGATGTCAGAGACCAACGAAAGCGGAAAAGCGGTTGAAACCGATACAAACTTCATCTGGTTCTCAAGCTCCAGGATGCGCTCTTTGCTCCCCTGTCGCTCTCGCTTGTACTTCTCCTCTGCGGCCTTCAAGCGTGCTTCATACTCTTTCACCCGTGCTTCCCACTTGGAATCTGCAGTCGAGGTCTTATGATTCAAACTAGATATCTTCTCTTCATGCTGAAGCAGCTGGTTATTTGCTACCACAAGCCGTTTCTCAGCGTTCACGGCGCGTGACAGGAGCGTGCGGACCTCTTGCGAGTCTCCCTGGGCGGGTCGTCTTGCGGTCGTGAGCTGCTGAGCGAGATCGACGTTGGTGACCTGTACCGTTCCATGCTGAGTGCACACAATAGATAACCAGCACCACAACAAACCTTAAGCGCCTCCAGTTCGCCCTCCTTGGCAACATACTTGCGCCTCCAAGTAGCCTTCACATCACCGTACGCCTTCACACTCGTCTCAAACTTGTCGATCTGCTTCCACCGTGTGTCGAGCTGTTTCCGCATATCTGTTAGTTTTTCGGTAAATCGAGTTTCGGCCTCCTTGACGCGTCTATCGAAATCTAGTTGTATCTGACTGAGTGCTTTGAGGCGTGTGATGAGGTTGTCATGGAAGACACTGAAGTTAGTGAATGGCTTAGTCTCAGCTTGGCCACCCTTTTTCTGTGAGCATGGTTTATCAAAGGATCTAAAACATCATGAACAAAAGGAAACATACGGGGGTCTTGTCTACGCCGAGTATCTTGTCCATATACTGGTAGATAGTTAGCAGCAGTGTGTTGCGTTCAGTAAGCTGATCGCGGTATTGACTCTCGCTGTTCAACAATGACTTTTGATCCTTTGCCAACCGTGCCTCGAGCTCGTTAACCCTTGCTCGCAGCGTAGATACCTCGGATTCTGCGGTCTTCAGGCCGGCTTGGGTGACATCGAACTTCTCGGAGAGGTGGAGACGAGATTGGGTTTGATTCCCGAGCCGTGTGGTCAAATCACGAATCTCGTTGTGCAGTTTGTCGATCGTGAGATCTCGTTCGCGCGTGTTGCCCTCCCGTGCCGCAGTGTCTTGACGTGCACGCGCGAGAGCGTCCTCGAGCGTTTGAATATCACGCTTCAAACGGTCGACCTCGAGCTGAAGTGAGAATTTCGCGGTCGTATGCGAATCGCCAAGCTTCTTCGACTCCTCCTCCTTGGATCTAAGTGCATCCTGAATAGCTTTGATATCAGATTGACGTTGTTTGAGGAATGTTTCGTTTTTCGCGAGACTGTCAAGAGCGGATTGGAGAGCAGACTCTTTGATTTCGACGTTCCTTCGTTCGTGGCGAAGCTGCGAATCGTACTCCTTCTCGACTTTCAGAAGGTCTTGTTCCAAGCGCTCTCTCTCATCACGTTCGTGCTTGACTTCTGTAACGAGATCCTCGACATGGTGCGCTAGTTCCTCTTGTCGTGATCGATGGGCAAGGATATCTTGGCAAGTTTGATCATAGAGGTCTTGGAGGTCTTGAAGCTGTGTCTTCAGTGTATTGACTTTCTATGAGCGACGGCCCAAGTTAGTCAAACAGTTTGGCGTCATTACTGGACTTGCCTCCTTGAGTGCTGTTGTAAGAGCATCAAGTCGTTCTCGCTCCACAGCTTCATCTTCACGAAGGTGATCGCTTTCTTCTTTGATCCGGTCATTTTCCTCTTCTAGCAAGTATACCTGTTCGCCCAGCTTCTCTATCTCTCGATTAGTAGCTCCGATCTCGGCATCCTTTTCTTCCGCTTCCTTTTCAAGGTGTTGCAATGTAGCCTCAAACTTGGCGTGGAGCTCGTTTGTGTTTGCTTCGAGCTCAGAGATGTTGAAACGCAGCTCCTTTGACTCTGTCTCCCGTTCTGCAAGGGCCTAGACATAACGGTAGATCAGTCGTGAGCTGTGGGTTGGCATGGGGAGAGTATACATCGCGCAGTTCCTCGACTTGTCCACGCGCCTCCTCAACTTCTCCTCGCCACTCTTGTTCGACCACAGCCACAATTCGATCGTGTTCAGCAATCAGATCCTCGATTTCCTTGTTCTTCATCTCAATCTCGTCCTCTTTTTGTGACAACTCGATCATTGTCGCTGCAAGCTTGTCACGGACAGAATTGAGATCATCCTCCGCGGCCTCCCGCTCTTCTCGTGCTTCCAATATTTGGGCTCGGCTTTCGCTACGTTCAATAGACTCTGCCTCTCTCCTTCGCTGAATGTCCTCGATCTCCAAACCCAGCCGTGCGATCTCGTCTGCGAATTCTTCCTTTTCATCTTCCTTCCGGAGAAGCAGTTCGTTCTGGTCTTCTATTCGAGCGCGCAAGGCATCATTCTCGGCCTCAAGCTCCTCCAGTTGCCGTTGCCATCGCTCGCGCTTGTTGTCTCGTCCATCGAAACTGCCATCACCCCTCCTCTCTACGATCTCCCGGAGGTGTTCGATCTCTTCCACGTTGTCTTCGAGTAGACCTCGCACGTTTTCCAACTCTTCCTCGAGCTCTTCGTTTCTGAGTTCTGCCTGTCGTAAAGCATCTTCATCAGCGGTAGACACACGTCCTCGTCTCAGTTCTCGAATCTCGCGCTCCCGTTCTTGCAGCTTCGCCTCGAGATCGCGTTCCCTATCACGCGAACTAGCTGAACTGCGCTCCCTTTGTGAACGTTCCAATTCACGCTCGAGCTCGAGCACGAGTCGCTTGAGTTTCTTGAGCTCTAGACCACGCTGCTGCACCTCGACTTTGAGAGATACGTTTTGTTTGAGGGCTGCGTCCACTTGGTCAGGGGCGAGTTGAGCCAATCTCTCCTCCAGAAAATGCACGCGAAGTTTGATGTTGAAATTCTCCTTCTTGAGGTTATCAATGTGCTAGATGAATACAAGGGGATTAATAGGTGGATGGCAAAGACGAACGAGTAAGATCAACCTTCTCTTGACCACGAAGTGTGAGGGTCACGCCCTTGCTGCCTCCTGTGGTCGCTCGAGACCGTTTACGATTTGCGACAGGCGTGCCGGGACCATCACCCCATTTATGTCCAGGGGTGTCCAGAAAGTCGCCGCCCTCTACACCCTCATCACTCTCCTCGTGGCTCGACATAGCTAGTCGCCTTAAAGCGGACCCGGGATCATCCACCCGCTTGCGTACGCTGGCAGAGACATGTTCTGGTGGCGAAGGAGTGGACAATGGTGCTGAAGAGGGTGCGGTCGTTTGGGATGATATGGAAGGAACCCTATTGTTTCTGCCTGGTGTAGAGATACCGGATACAAGCGAACCTAGGGAAAGATCGGGGAGTGACAAAGCAGATTGCGAGGACGAGTCGGCCCGTCCATTGAGTGCGGCTGACATGATGGTGGTCGAACTTGGTTCCTCGGAATTGTCTCAAATCAATCTGTCTTTGCGATGCTAACGTTCATGTGCGGATCTTTGGAGTAACGGATTAACTCACCGTAATGCCAGTGCCTGTTGGGGTTGATGGTGCAGTCGAAGTCGTTATTAAACCAGTTCCCGTCAAAGCGTTCATGCGCTGGGGGTCCGAGGCAGTGTTGATTTCAGTAAGGAATATTAGACTGCTGCGGCCCTCAGTGGTAAAACCAAAAACAACAAGTCCGAGTCGTGTACACTGGCAAGTTTGGACCGTTGCCATATTACGCGAGAGTTATCGCTCACGTGATATGAATGTTTAGTGCCTCCCGGCCACGATTCTTCTTGCACGGCTTCGAGAGTCAGAACGTGGTCAGTCTCACAGAGAAGCGACTGCTTTTTGTATTAATCATCGACGTTCATTACATGCATAATAGAAGAACCCCATTCCAATTCCCATTGATGACAAAAAACCCAATAAAGTGGATGAAAGAAAAACAAATGCGGGTATCGTACATGAGATTGCTACACTTTTTACGCGGCAGATGATTTGCCTCTGGCTACCGTTGGTTTTGCAGGCTCTGACTCCTATGACAAAAACGGTCAGACAACCAAGTAAACACGCAAAGAAAGAAAGACTCACAATGCCAAGAATCTCCTTCATCACGCCAGCCAGTACTTTGACATGAGCGGGCGCAAACATCGTGTCGTGGGCACCTGCAGAGACTTTCATGTCTAGATCTTTGATGCGGAAGTCCCAGCCGTTGTGATCATCAGCGCCAGTGTCGAAGTCGCTGGCATTGCCACTGCGGTACCACGAACGATCCTTGGGAACAATGAGCGTCGCACGTCCTTCGTAGTGGGGTGGCTCAAAGTCGAACATCGAGTCCAAATTCTTTCGAATTTCCGTGCGCAGCTTGTTCTTCCACTTATCGCCGATGTCTGGGAAGTTGGATGAGATACGATCGATCGAGCGTTGCGTCCAGTCCGTGGATTTTAGACTCTGGCGCTCCGCGGTGGGAATGTAAATAGGATCCAGAAGGATGAGGTGCTGCACGTTGTCTCCAGCCCGAGAAAGCTTGTCCGCGATACATATTGCTACTTGTCCACCGAACGAGTAACCGGCAATGATGTAGGGACCTTGAGGCTGAACACTCTTGATGAGAGTGATGTAGTGATCAGCCATGGATTCGATTGCCGAGAAACCGGTGGGGGAACCGAAATGTTTGTCACCGATGGCATACATCTCATTTGGCATGTATGCACCAATGCGCATGAAAGGCGTCGCCATTCCCGTGATGTCGTGAACGAGGAAGATACGAGGCTGAATCCCTTTCTTCTTGATAGGCAGGAATTCGATGAGATAGTCGGCATCAGCATCCTCGGCCTCCATGATTGCTCGTGAATCTTGTCCCATAGCATCAACGATCAGATTGCCCAGCTCCCGAATAGTGGGTCTAGCGAGTAATTAAAACCTCGATAACTCGATATTGTCATAATAACTCACCTCAGGTAAATATGGTTCAGACCAATGTGAACGCTGAAAGTCTTGGAGATGATACCAGCAGCTTGGACTGCCATCAGTGAGTTCAAACCAACGGCGAACAGATCGTGTGCGACACCAAAACTGCCGTTCTGGACTTTCAGCGTCTTGCTGAAGATGTTCATGAGCTCAATTTCTACGTCGCCCATAGGGGATCCCATGTCAGCATTCAGATCAGGAGTGAAAGCTGCGAGATCCATCTGCTTCAGGGCGTTGCGGTCGATCTTTCCACTTCGTGAGGCAGGAATCTGAGGGAGGACCGCGATAAGAGATGGGTACATGAAACGGGGAAGGCGCTCCGCGACAAAGACTTTCAACGCTTCTGTGTGGTCTTCTAGGTGGCTCTGGGCTTCGGGCTTGAATTCCACGAAGGCGACGATCGCCGGAGCATCTTGAACTGTGCGAATGACGACTGCTCCACGTTGTACTGCGGAATACTTGGTAATGGTGTCTTCAATCTCGCCAAGTTCGATACGCTGGCCGCGAAGCTTGATTTGCCTGTCAGCACGGCCGCAGTACTCAATATTTCCATCCGCGCGGTACAGCGCGATGTCTCCGGACTTGTAAATCCGCTCTCCTGGAACGAAAGGATTGGGGATGAAGGCAGTTGCGGTGAGCTCGGGTTGGTTCAGATAACCGCGGGCGAGCTGAATTCCACCAATATAGAGCTCTCCTTCCACACCAACGGGGGTGGGACGAAGCTGCTTGTCCAGGATGTAGATGCGGCAGTTCGGTAGAGGTCGCCCGATGACACCAGTGAGAGATGAGGAAACCACATGGCAAGAGACGCAATCGACGGAAGCCTCAGTCGGACCATACATGTTGCGCAGGGTGACGCGTCCCGACCATTCTTCAACGAGTTTCTTGCCAAGTGCCTCGCCCGCAACGACAACAGTCTCAAGGCAGGGGTACTCGTCGACCGGCACGACAGCAAGAATCGAAGGGGTCACATGCAGGACACTAATGCGGAGTGTGCGGAGTGCCTTGGGGATGTCTCCGAGTACGAGTTCTTTCCGTCCCGTAACGAGGGTTGCACCGTGTGTGAGTGTTCCAAACACATCGACAATGAAGGGATCGAAGGTATAAGCCAAGGAAGACATGACGCGGGCACCCTGTTTGAAGCCGTAGGCACTCGAGCTTTGCACAAGGTTGGCGATCGAGCGGTGCTCAATCATGACACCCTTTGGCTTGCCAGTACTGCCACTCGTAAACCTGGAGAGGATCAGAAAGAGGCCAAGGAATGAGTGGAAAACACATACATGATGTACGCGAGGCTGGAGGGTGAAAGTCCTTCAACTTCGAAGTCCTCCGGGTCAAACCTGCTAAGTCGCTTTTGATAGCTCGAGTCATCGATATACGCGATCTGCATCGGCGGTTAGCAACTGTCGCAAAGTCCAAGGATGCACGCACCAAAACTTTGGACGCCAAGCTCTTTTGGAACACACGGGAGTGGTTTGCCGTGGTCAACAATACTTTGGCACCACATTCTGCAATCATGAGCTCCTTTCGGAGGGTCGGGTCATCCGGATCCAAAGGCACGAAAGCGCCTCCAGCCTTGAGCACTGCCAAAACACCGACAGCTTGGCTGACGCCACGGTCGAAGCACAACGCAACGACATCGCCCACACGCACTCCTTGTTGGATCAGAGACTTCGCGACACGGTTTGCCATGCTGTTGAGTTCGTTGTACGTCATGGACTCGGCTTCGAATTCGAGGGCTGTGAAACCGGGTGTTCTCTTGACCTGTTCTTGGACCAAGCGATGGAGGCAGGCTTCCTTTACTGCCACTTCGGTGGTCGAGGAAAGAGCCTTTACAAGCCGTTCGTGCTCCACTTCACTAACGACAGATATGTCCTGGATTTTGCTCTCCGGGTTCTTCCCGAGCGTTTCGACGAGAGAAATATAAGCATCCAGGAATTGACGCGCGGCTTCTTCCGTGAAAAGGTGATTGTCAAATCGAAGAATAGTATGCCCGTTGCTAGGATGGACGGTGAGCAAGAATTCGTACTGCTCCTCCCCGTTCGGCAATGAAATGGCAGACTTGGCAGAGATGTGGTTGAAGTCGAGCTGAGAGATGGTTTCCATGTTCATTCCGCCCGGAGCGAAGAGGTGCTTGAAGTATCCGCGACCGCTAGAGGATTTGCCGAGGTCAACCAGGTCCTCGTACATCACCTCGTCATGCGCCAAACATCCAATGAGAGCGGCCTTGAACCCGTTCAGATACTCGGTGAATGTGCTCGTCTCGTCGATGACGGTCTTGATAGGAAGCATGTTGGCAAAGAAACCGATGACGTTGGCCAACATCGGTAGGTTACGTTGGGTGACCGCAGTGCCGATCACGAAAGTCGATTGGCCAGAGTACTTGTGAAGGAGGACGTTATAAGCGGCGAAGAACCCTGCGAAGGGGGTGGCGGCGACCGATGTGATCAACTTCAGGTATTGCTCAAGCGGGCCGACACCAATCTTGGCCTCGATCTGTGTGAACGGCGCAAGTTCACGATCGGAGGGCGTTGCAAGGGTGAGGTGCAGGGGCTGTATGTCCTCAAGTCTCTCGGACCAGAACTGCAGATGCTGTTCGCGAAGCTCGGCCCTGCGCTCAGATGTCTTCAAAAGCCAGTCGCTGAAATCGGAGTAGTGGATAGCGACATCGGGTAGGCTTTCGGAGCCCTCCAAGTAAACCTTGAACATTTCGTAGAAGAAAACACCGAGGGAAGCCTCGTCGATGATGATGTGGTGGACAACAATGTTGAAAGCCCAAGCGTTGTCGCCAAGGTCGAACATGGTGGCGATGATCAAAGGCAGACGATCCAGTTTGAAGTCGGGTTCATTGTTGAGCGCAAGACTCATTTCGTAAGCCTTCGCTGTGGAATCGGGCTCTCCAGAAAGGTCAACGAGGGTTGCCTTGAAGCCGATGTTCGGGTAAACGGTCTGCTCGAGCTTTCCTAACTCCTCGTTCCACGTGAACGCAGTGCGCAGGGCACCATGGCGCTGGACAACCTCTCCTATGGCCTCTGTCATGCGATCGACATCGAGGGGAGTTTCCGTAGTGATGGTGACGAAGTAGCCCTCGTGCGTATCCCACTGAGTGGCTCCATAGCGTGACATGTTGGCGTCGATCTTGCTGACTGCACGCTTACGAGCGTTGTCATGCTCGCGCTAGAGTCGAGTATTAACGAACGATCTGGAAGTATTAAGAGACCCATACCTGAGCCAGCCAAATGCGGTACTGGTGAGGGGATGCATCCGTCGTGTAAGGTTCGTCATAAGCAAGGCGGTCATTGAGAATAGGAACAAGAGCATGACCGTATTTGGCAGCTCCATCATCTGCCGCCAAACCTTCGTGGCCTCCGGTGCCCGCACCAGTCTTAGCCAGCATCTCATTCAGAGCGCCGATTGTTATGGAACCAAGAAGTTCGATCTGACTGACTTGAATTCCAAGGCGTGACTTGAGCTGGTTGCTGTATCGAGTTGCTAGAAGCGCTGATTGAGAAACGTTCGGCAAAGAAATTTCTAGGCTTACCTCCGAGGGAGTCCAGACCAAAGCTAGTGACGAGCGCGTTGTCGCTGATCTGCTCAACTTCCATGCTCAACAATGCGGCAAGGAGCGATGCAGGAGATTCAGCACCGCTACCCTCATTGCTACCGGCACCTGCAGCGGAGAGGTATTGCTTGGGCAACAAATGTCCGTACAACAATGGCTCGCAGGTGGTGAATGTCTCGGGAACGTCGTTGATTGCAAGCATTGGCACGTAGTGGGCAATCTTGCGAACAAGAGAATCGCCGATAAAGTTGCAAACTTGTGCTGTCGTCATGCCAGTTTTCGTGAGTTGGGCCGTGTTGGCTTTACCCCGGGTCGCGAGTACGAGACGCTTGAAGATACCGGAGTCGGTGATGGGAGGGAAGGACATGGATATGATGTTAGGAATGACGTCCGCGATACGGTCCAAGTACCTATCCATACGGTAAGCGTCAAGTAGAAACGAATTTGAGAACAAGCTTACAGTTGTGAAGCACAGTACGCAGCTTGACCTGCATTTCCAAATACGGATCCGATGGTAGAGAACAAGAGCATGAAGTCGATAGTCGCCGGATCAATACAGCTTAGGAGGGTCTCGAGGACAGTGACCTTGGATTGGTAAACATCATCGAATGATTGTTGCGTGAGGTTGGTGAACTTGCCGTCCCGGAGGACGACAGTCATGACGAAGATGCCTCCGACTGGTCCAGCTTCCTTGGCCTGAGCGATGACAGCGGCGGTTTTAGCCTTGTCGATTGCATCGGCAGCGATCGTCTCGATTTGCACTCCTGCTTCGCGCATGCTTTGGACGTACATGTTGTCGGTCTTAGTAAGACCTCTCGGTCCGCGACGACTAGTCAGGAAGATATGGCGGGCACCGCGGTGGACCATCCACTCGGTAATACGTACACCCAGTTCGCTGCAGCCACCAATGAGAATGTAAGACTTGCGGGGGTCGAAGAGTTGACCTGCAGGGTCGATCCTGACAGTGCTGCGGGCTTCGGGAACAATGACAAGGGAGCCGACATCATCGGAAGAAGAGTCCTTATACTTAGACATTGCGACAGTTCGCGAGCGAAGGGTGAAGGGTTCCGAAGCATGACTAGAGAGCACAGCAGAGATTGCGGGAGCGAGGAATGCTGGTGATGCAGCAGCGAAACGATTGATGTCCAGGATATGTGAAGACGCAGCACCAGACGGTACGTCGACGACTTCGTCGGATTGGACGTGGACGTAGGATCCGAACGGCGAAAGATGTTCTGAACCACGAGCATACACCCTCTTTCCGCTGCCGTTGAATATGACGTCAAACTGAGATACTGAGCCAGACCTAACCCAGTCTGCGGTGGCATGGTAGAAGTCGTCGATGAGAGCAATGTTGGAGCTCGGGATGCCGAAACGACTCGAAAGTTCCTCTGCCTCCCGCTCACTTCCAACAGTCGAAAACACCTTCGCACGGAATCGTTTGGCAACCTGAATTGCAGCTGAGCCAGCATCTATAACCCAATAGATAAGCGATGGTCAGACTGGATATGGTTGTACCCTACCTGAGGTGGCATCATGAACAAGGACCGTCGAAGAGGCTGAGATGGAAGCGCGAGACACGAGACCGATCCACGCTGAAAGGAATGTGACCGGCAGTGCCGCTGCATCTGTCGCACTGACGCCTTTGGGCAATACAACTACCATGTTCTCGGAGACGACGATTGTGTCCGCAGGAGTCTGGCAAGAGATTCCTACAACCTAAGTACGCAAGAGTTAGAACAAGTGCACATCATCGAAGATAAAACATACCTCGACACCGATCTCCACGCGGGTGACCGAAGCGCCGCGAGACCTGACCAGTCCAACAAATGTCAAGGCTGACTTCGAAGAAGCTCCGGACTCGATGCCAAGTGCCGTGACCTCAATCTCTACATCGGAAGCGTTAAGGGCAGGCGGAAAGTAGGCAGCCAAGGCGCCAGAAACGCCAGTCAAACCGGAGGCAGGAATGGGCACTTCCTTGACATCTGCGCCGCCATGAACGAGCCGACGGACGAAGACACCGCCGTTCTTGCTGATCTTCATGTGCTGTTCCAGAAGGAGCGAATTCTTGCGTAGATCGTGCACAATGTTCTCGCGTGCAGTCTCATCCAGGGCGTGGTCTTCGAAGAGGACTGAGAACACTTGGTACTCGGGAGATTCTGCAATCATGCAGGACGCGATACCGAGAGCTCCAATACCAGCAGCATCATCGTTTCCGGTAATCCACAGCTCGGCCTCCGAAGAAATGTTTTTGGCAATCTCGATAAGATCACCTTCGTTGCCGTGTTCGAAGGGCTGGACAATAACTGTCTTGAATGGTCCGGCGGGGACGGAGAGAGTGGGCTGTGCGATCTTGGCGTATAGGACTGCCTTGCCGTCAATGAAGTCTGAGACTTGGACGACGGAACCAGAAATGACAGAGAACCGGCCAGCCAACGCCTCCATCGTGAGCGGTTCGACGCTGGCGTCATCCACTTTCACACCAGAATCTGAATAGCGCAATAAAGAGCCAGTCCACTAGGTAACTCCAAGGCGAGCTTACCAGTCACAGAGATAAGAATCACACCGTTCGTTCCGACCACATTCGCGATGGAAGAAATGTCAGCTTGCACGGCAGCAAGGTCAACATGGTGCACCACCACGTCGAAACTAAAGAGAACGCATAAACACGAGAAGCAAATGCAGACATAATCTTCTCACCTAGCAAGTGGAGTGTTCGCGGTGTCTTGGCCAAGGTTCCACGATTCAAGTACCAACGACCTAGTGTGGGGATAGTGAACGGCGCCAGTCTTTGCATCCGCATCTGATGGGTTGTCGGAGACGCAGAAGTAATTGACAACGACGTCAGATTCGCTAACTAGAGCCTCGAGAGCTACATCGAGGTCAGCGGCGATTTCCGACGTTTTCGCTACGTCGGCAACACGGATTGTCTTGCGACCGGCAGCAGCGGCATCGCGCGCGAGCGATTTGAAAACGGAACGAAGGGATGCTTGGGATGGCAGTGCGACAAGCGACGAAGGGAAGGCCTTGGGTTGCCAGACAGTGGTCAGACGCTCTTCGCGGCTGTTGTCGATGATGGGGATGGGCTCGGCGTCAGGGGCGAGGGCGATCTCGAAGCCCTCAATCGTGAAGAGAACCTTGCCCTCCGAGTTGGCGATGATGTAGTTCGACTTAAAAGGCCCACCGGGTGCCCAGGTGGTCCCAGTGAAGTACGTCCAGATGCCCTTCTTGATCTCAGAGTCCAAGTCCGGCGCATCACGGGAATCCCAGCGACGAAGTGCATCGATCTTGACCGGAAGGAAAATGCCATTGAAGTCGAACTGCTTGGTTTCCATGTTGATGAACATGGCAAGACCGCATTGCGTGATACTGTCCAGAATACCTGGGTGGATGGCATAACCTTTGCCGAAGACGTCTGGGGTGCCTTCTGGGACCTCGAGGTATGTCAGGTACGCCTTGCCGCCCCAGCTAGCCTCATCGTTGATCTCGTGCACGACCTTGAGGTAGTTCTTGAAGTGGTCTTGGTAACGGTACGCCGAAGGAATTGCCGCGTAAAACTCGTCTCCGGTAACAGAACCTTGGGAATGAGCGAGCTTGGTATGGAAGTTGAAGGTACGGGGCGCCTTCTCATCGTAAGCTGGGTTGGTTCGAGAAAAAGAGCCGCTGGCGTAGACGGAGTCCAATATGATTGTGCCGTTCTCGTAATTGGGAGTGGTGGCGGCCCTAAACTCCCACTTGTCGCCATTGATGACACACCCGGCGTGTCCTGGGAGCGATCCGGCGCCATTGAGAACGAGGGGCTTGTGGATGGCAATGTTGGTGACAACCATCGCACCGTTCTCCAAAATACTTTCGACATAGCTGCACCAGAGCCTTGAGTGTCAAACATACTAGTAAAGGAGGGGCGCAGCGTACCCAGAGGCAGGGAACAGAACCGCATCGAACACGATGTGGCCAGTCAGATCGGGGTGAGTATCGACACTTACACGGAAGTGAGGCGAGGCGATGGGACGGGGACGCTCTCTGAGCCTCAGGGATTGCTGCCACCCAGATTCCATCCAACAACGCGATTTGTTGTACGGGTAATCGGGGAGCTTGGTTTTCACGAAGTCGGTCGCACCGTCAGGGGCAGCACACAACTTATCGAAGTCCACGTTCTTGAAACCAGTGCTAAGAAGATTGCCGATACCCTCCAAGAGTTGGTAGTGCTCGCCAGTGTTTTGGGCAGGAACCTTGGGGTTTGGACGACGTATCAAGGTGATGGGTTCGCCGCCGCACTGCTCGAGGTAAGCCTTCAAAACTGGGTGTGGCGCGATCTCCAAGAATCGGACCCCGTCGGGACCTTCATCAGAGATGATCTTGTTGATCGCAGTTCCAAAGAGGACTGGGCGACGGATGTTATCCCAACAGTAGTTGATATCGAGATCTCTGT
The DNA here is from genome assembly GCA_038091235.1 of Tylopilus rubrobrunneus. Classification (NCBI taxonomy): domain Eukaryota; kingdom Fungi; phylum Basidiomycota; class Agaricomycetes; order Boletales; family Boletaceae; genus Tylopilus; species Tylopilus rubrobrunneus. The sequence goes on along the minus strand of JBBPOC010000231.1, from coordinate 5,826 downwards.
CCAGCCATTTTCCGTCCGTAGTAGACATAACGCGTGCGAAGGGTGTCTTCGTCCCCTGACCGAGTGGTGTCGCCGCGACTCGTTCCTTGAATAGCTGTTCTTGTGGCTCCATAAGAGGAGTGTGGAAGGCGCACGTAACACGAAGCTTCGCTGCAAAGACTTTGGCGTTGGGATCGTTCGCAAGTTCGAAGAGGGCGTCGATCAGTTCGTGGGTACCGGCGACAGTAACCGCCTGAGGTGAGTTGATACCGGCGATCCACAGCCCGGAAGTTGCCTTGGCTCGCGAAAGGACCTTGCGGATCATCGTCTTGGCCTTTTGTACGCCGACACCGAGAGCAACCATAGCGCCATTTCCCTCTGCACGGGTCATGGCGGCGGCACGCGCAACGGCGATGCCGACTGCCATCTCGCGATCGTAGTGTCCCGAGGCGTAACCCATAGCAATCTCACCGATACTGTAGCATCGTCAGCGACGATAAAGAAAGACGAAAATATACCTCACCTATGACCAACCACGTAGTCGTAATTGATACCCAAGCTCCTCACGAGGTCCACCAACGCGACCTGAACGAATACCAAAGACAAGACGACCTCTTGAACAGGCCACACCCCGTTCGCGGGAAGTTTGCATTCGACCCCAGGAACGAACAGGCCGGTGCGCTCGAGCATAGACTGCTGTCCATACTTCTCGACCAAGACGCGATCGTTCTCCCGGATAGAGGAAAGGAAGGCAGGGTAGCTCTCAGCAAGTTGACGACCCATGAAGATATGTTGTGGGCCCTGGCCAGCGAACACCAAACAGAGCTTTGGGCTTGCGTAGGAATGTCGCAATACAGGCCTTGAGAACTTGGAGGACTGATCCAGTGACGATCCAATGGCGAAGGCACGACTGGGATAGGCACGAGCTTGGCGCCCAAGCTCGCGAGTAAGGGAGCGAAGCGCGCGGTCATCGGTTATTCCATCGTAGGCGTTGACGAGGGCATCTTTCCAGCGACCGAGGGTAGGTTCCGTAAGACAACCGACGGAAAACAGGTACAATGGCTTCTTCCGATCGGTTGGTGGCGCGACGGAGTTCGAGAGATCGGCAACAGTTTCCACGCTCTCCAACACGACGTGTGCATTGGATCCACCGACACCATACGATGAGACGGATGTCACGAACGCTCCATCCGAGGCAGCCATGTCAGGGGTAATGTCTTCCAGCTATGAAGACGTCACCGTATCAGTCGACAAAACTTGCGCAATGATCAAAGAAATGCGAACCTCAGTTTGTACCTGCATCTTCAGAGCAGGGAAATCGATCTTAGGGTTAGCTTTTGTGAATCGGATGTTTGGAATGATCTCCTTGTGATGCAACATCAAGGATACTTTCACCAAACTCGCCATGAAACTGCATCCTTCGGCATGACCGATGTTTGATTTGACACTTCCGACCCTTGTAAATCTCTTTTAGTGACACGACGGAACTCGCTCAAGTAGAGCATACCTGAGGGGCTTCTGCACATCACGGCCTTTCGAGAATACTTTTCCTGCAGCATTAGTTTCAATAGGGTCACCAACCTTGGTTCCTATGATTGAAATCAATATCATGCCCGCATAATCGAATCTCATAGGCAACTGACCGGTGGCATGTAGTTCTACATAGAATGCCTCCGAAGGATCCCTCTTAGCGACTCGGTAGGCTTCTTTAATCGTTTCAGCCTGCATATCTCCTTCTGGCATCGTCAAACTTTTTCCCTTGCCGTTGGCGTTGATAGCGCTGCCTTTGATAACGGAATAGATTGAATCTCCGTCGGCAAGAGCGCGATCGAGCCTTTTGATAAGAACAGCGGCAACACCTTCAGCGCGCGCATATCCATCGGCTGAAGCGTCGAAGGATTTGGAAGAGCCGGTGGGTGACAACACACCGAGCTTGGAGAAGGAAACTGTGTGCTCAGGGTTGATGATAGTATTTGCACCTATGTAGTGTCAATACCCATACTCATCATACAAGAACGCCGAGACGTTACTTACCCACAACCAGTGCCTGGTCAACCTCTCCGAGCTTGATTGAGGAGAGCGCAAGATGCATCGCGGTCGCTGATGCCGAACAGGCTGGACAACACGATCAATAACGTGTATGGGAACTTGTTTTGGACGAGACCGAGACATACCGGTGTCTACGGTCAATGAAGGGCCGCGCAAGTCAAAGGTGAAAGAAATGCGGTTCGCTCGAATGGAAACACAGCGCCCGACACCATTGTAGTTGCTGATCTCGTATCGTTCATCGTCAAGTTCATCAATGGTACATAATAGGTTTCCGAAGAAGACACCCGTGTTGGAGCCTCTGTAATCGATACCCGAATCTTGTAGCGCCTAGGATGATGGATGAGCAGTTGAGACGGAAGAGTGGGCAAAGAGAACGCACCGCCTGTGCGGCTTCCAATGTGAGCCTTATTGCGGGGTCAAAGTTCGCCGCTTCCTTGGCTGAGATACCAAACTCAAGGGGATCGAATTGGTCGATGCCATTGATAAAGCCCAACTTGGTAGTGTGATATTTTCCAGGTTCGTCCTTGCCACCTGTCCAAATGTTACCAAACAGCGGCGCGAGTGCGACGACGTCAACCACATACCATACCACTCCTCGTGAATCCACCTGTCGGCAGGAGGTGGGACCATTCCATCGCCCTGCGCTCGTGCTTCAGAGAATGCTCGACGAGTAGAACCTGCAAGGAAGAAATACCTTATTTCGTAGAAACTCATAATACAGGTCTTTGTTGTCAGATCCTCCAGGGAATTTACAACCAATCCCAATGATAGCGACGGGAACTTCAGCGGACATAGTTGAGTTATCGTTGATCTAGTGAATAGTGCTGGTCGAATAGATTATACAGTGCGTAAAAGTCAGCGTTTGGAGTGGATGGTTAGATGAAAAAATGCGCAGTGGAGTTATCGTGGCTTGAGGTATAAGGCCTTAAGTACTATCACTCTGTCGAAGAGATCCCTACTAACGAGATGCAGACCTCCGTACCTGTGCCATTATGTTGGCCCATCAACCATGCTATGCACGATATGACAACGGTGATCACGACTTTAATTATTACGGGGACATATCAGCCGCCCGGTATATTTAGCACCTGGAAGAGCCCTTGGGAAGACCGGCACGGTGCTAAATTCTAATGGTGCTCAACAAACTACTACAACGCCAATGGGAAAATGTGGTACTTACTTCGTTGGCAATGTTTGTACTTCGGGGCTATGCAACGGGCCACTGGGCTACGATCCATTCAAGTTTTCGGGTCCTGAGTGAGACCTTGTGTTGGAATTGCTGTGCCATCTGGCAGAAACGGACCTTTTTCTGGATCGAGGCTGATGCAGATGCATTGATGGTGGTTCAAAGCACTGCTTTGGAACGGTGCGCCGAGCCGTGCCAAGTAAACTCTTGGCCGCCACTCACTATATATGGAAGGTTGTACACGACCGTGGAACTTTGATATGACTTCTGGGCCTGGCAAAACCATGAGGTTCGTGAAAGCCTGGATTGATCAGCTAACAACCAGGCAATGATCTGCATTACGATGGGCGTATTGTCTCTTAATCACCACCGGAAAAAAGTCCACGACAGGCACAACATCACAGCCATGGAACGATTTAGTCGAGATTATCCTCCGCATGTCTTGAACCTCAGGGAGCCAGGCACGGAGTCGGGCCCCATTCAATCACTGAAGGTTAGCACTGCACGACGGCCTACTACATAGCACAACCAAGTCGGCTTCCCAATGTCTACGTGGCTGGTAATCCGTTCAGCGTGCTGGGGTCACATGACATTAGACTGAAGCTCCGAGTCAAGCCCTCACACCCCGACCCGTTTGTGATGACGATTCAAATGGCATGACCATCGAAGCTGATCGATACACAGTATCATGAATGTCGTGGCCAAGGTCAAGTGTGCAACGTGATGTGTGGGATAGATGTGCGTATGAATAGTAGAATCAATCTACCATGTAATGGATAGGGTTCTTGTCAACAAGTGAAGAAAAACGGTTATGGTGCAAAAGAATCGTCAGCATGCGTAAAATCATTTCAAGGACCTAGATCGTGCGGTCGGCAGGATACTGCATCGATGCGAGAGTTGCATGCATGATCAGCCATCAGCATACGCGACACAAGACAGTGGCGACTTCCTCCCTGGGGCGCTCGACAGTCTCGCACGTAATGTGGATAATCGATGTGTTCTCTCGTTTTCCTGGGTTGCATCGCCATCGCCACATCGAACGTCCTGACAGGGTGCTGAAGATGGGAAACGACCAGCATTCTGCCCGTGATCCGCAGGCCTGCAGGTCCGTCCCCGTCCCCGCACCCTACTTCTCTCGTTATAAGCGAGCATAAGGGAGGCAACGAGCTGTGGCATCGTCAACGTGACCGTCTGTTCGTTAGCAGGAATTGTTCCCGTTCGTGCCGGTGGGGAGGGTGAGCGCCGAGGAATACTTAGATGAGACTGAAGTAGACGAGGACGTTGTGTAATTTCGAAACGAACGTGGCGTCTGTGAGACATGGAAGTAGTGGATGGGATAGGGGAGCGAGAAGTGACCGAAGATGAGGTGGAAGGGGATGCCTTGAATACTAGCGATGATGTGGCTGTGCTACCTGAGGCGGTACTAGTAGCATTCTCCTTTGAGCTCACCTCCGTTGAGAGTGGAAGTGAGACGGAATCCGTTGGAAGGGACTTCCTGCTGGTTGCCAGGAGATTCAGAGACGGCATCGATATACTCGGCGAGGATACTCGGGGTAAGGGGCAAGTAGGCAACCGTCCTTCAACACAACCGTTCTCAGTCAATCTTTTCTGAATGTTTTCGACTAGCACACGGTCCATCGCGTCAAAATTGCATCCGGAAGGTACCGTGTGCATAGAATCCAGGCTTCCAGCAAACCGGCGAGCCTCAATGCTGCGCAAGATACTCCGATGGACGACACCCAACCACCACAACTCTGCTACTTGCCGCTTGCTCTTCCTGGGGCGTTTTTGGTTTGTGTCCTTGCCAAAACAGCTTTGTGAAGAGGAAACAGACGAGTGTGCGGAGCGACGTTTGCGAGGGGCTTGGCCAGTAGACGATACACGGCCATCGGGACAAGGAGCGCACGTTCCGTCGAGCATCTCCACGTCCACATCGCCATCCAATGTCGTGCTTGGAAAAGGAACAACACTCCCCACATCCGGAAGGTCCGGCCCCACACCCTGTACCCCCGAGCCATAAGACCGCTGTCCGGGAGCACTCTGCGAGCAAGCGGCGGAAAGTGAGATGGAGACGGTGGGTGGGGCTTTAGAGGTCACCGTGAAAGGGGAGGGGATGGAACACAGGTAATGGTGGCGAGAATGAGGCGGGGACGAAGTGGAACCGGTTGAAGAATCGGCATCGTTCCAACCGCAGCTCGTCCGTGTGGAAGAAGTTGGATAGACAAAGCCTTTATACCTGGGACTGCATGCATCTGAACGGGGGATGGCGTTGGTGGAGTCCGCAAGGGCTGAGCGAGCACTGGACGGTGAACCAGACTTTGCAGAGGGGGATGACGAGTGGGATGGTAGGGAGAGGGGGCGCGTGACCAACATTATACGAGACTGGGTCGCTGTCGTTGCACAATATAAAACGATCCGGGAGTGAGTGGCGACCCAAGGCTGCGTGCAAATGGGAGTGGGAGGTCTTGCGGTTATCTGGAGGAAAGATGAGATTGAACAAGGGAACGTCCTGCGCAGCTCGTTGCGTGCAATTCAGCAAGAGAAGACAAATCTCGTAACGCTGTTGGTGCAGCACAATCACGCAGGGGAGAGACATTCGAAAGTGAGTATAC
>JBBPOC010000230.1:0-22283 GCA_038091235.1 Tylopilus rubrobrunneus | reverse complement strand
GCCGCTTACACACCTTTTCCCAGAAATCCTACTTCGGCACGCCCCGGATGCTCAGTTTGTATTTGTAACGTTCGCTGGTGCTTTCCTTGTCAAGGTAAGCTATCATCCTCTTGTAGCAGATGTGCCACAAACACGTGTGATTTTCGTAGCTTCTCCAACCCAAGTACTCGCAGTACTTTACGCCTGAACGGCGACAAGAAATTCGTACTCTCGTTCAAGAAGCAGTCGACCTCCTCGGTGCGCCAGAGGTCGTCGTGGACGACAAACATGGGCCGAAGCTCTTCTCCCGTTTCCTCGCTGGTCTGCTTGCAACTCAAAGCGTCAACCCAAATTCGCACTCTCCCTTGTCTTCCAAAATACATGCAGTTACGACGTACCGGCTCACGGTCAAAAGCAGCTTCAGGCAAGGGCAAAGATGTGAACGGACACGCGCCTTCCTCTCCATTACACCCTTATGGGACCGTTCCCGAACTCCTATCGCCGCTGGCCATGTCTGAGTTCCCGTCTCCCGCGCAGTATTCGTCGTCTTTTGACGGCAACCCGTCCGGACAATCGCCATCCACAGCCGAGTCAGGGCTGGGGCTCCAAACAGGCGACATTTTCCAGGGTGCTGCGATGCTAGTGGACCAGGACCTTTTGGATTCGATGCCGTTTCTGAATAATCCGGTGTGGCAGGATACGTCTATGCCAGGTAAGTTTTTCTTCTTCACGCCTTTTGGCTCTTTACCCCGCTCTTCAACGGGACTGTTGGCTTATATCTTGCATGCAGGTTTCCACTGGATCAATCAATTTAACCCCGCGGGCAGCTCAGCGCTGCATATCAACGACTATGCAATGTACGAGCAACAGTACGGCGCACCGTTCTGAAGCCCCCCTCTTCGCACCACCGCCCTCCAGTGTATCTCTAAGACGTCGTCCCCGGTTCTCTCCTGTGACGCACATGCGATCCCGTTATGTTGATTGTCATCCAACTCTGAAGAGAACCAAGCACGACGATTATGCCGACGGCCATGGCGAACAATACGTGGCCCAAGAGCAAGAGACCGCTAAACCAAAGCCGTCAGTCGGTTCAGCTTGGCATGGTTTGTGTGTCCGCTCATTATTTCCAACTTCAGAATGGGAGCATGTGCTCAGTGCAAGAGTCTAAAGGTACACGACAGTGCGCGACGATTATCATCCTCTCATGTTTCCTCTCTAGGCCCGCTGTGGATTTAAAATTGACAGAGACGCTTGCGGGCGCTCCACGACTGTGGGCCAGGAGTGTGTCATTCCCGGACGCAAGCCACGTCATACCCTACAGTACGCTGGCACTTCTCTTTCTTACGGCACCGCAAGTTAACGTGCACTTTCCCCAGAAAACGAGAGCATCTGCTTAACCAAATTCACGAACAAGTCAAGACTATCCAGGAACTAATGGCCAAGACCGAGACATCGAACCGCGTGCTCACAGCCCAATCCCCGCAGTCCCCCGTCATGGCTTTACATTCCCCCACGGAATCAAACTCGGAGCCAGTGGTTCCAAATGCAGAAGTGCAAACCTGGATGTCCAAGGCACGCACTAACATTCAGGAGCTGGGGGACTCGATACCTGCAAGAGACACAACAGACACGCACGAAGCTTATAGCGACGAGGAAGGATACTTAGAAGACGAATCAGGCTGTGCTCCCGCCGACGACGACGCGAGCCGGGATATTGCCTCGCCCGTGAGCTCCACAGCAAGGAAGCAGCAAGTCCAGGCGACGAAGCTCAGATTGATTTCGGAAGAAGACGTGCCCTATTGGCTGATGGCTGCCTTTGCCATCAGGAAAAATACAAGAGAGAAAGATTCTCGAACCCGAGTCCTCGGAGGCTGTCGGCGTTGCCAATGCGGAGTTCTTCAGGTTTAGTGTGTTGGTTGGGTACTTTCATACGGACCTCTGACTTCGACGTAATCCTTGCTAGGTCTTGGACCCGATCCAAAAACGGAGGAATCTATCCACGACTGGAGTTCAACTGCCTCATGTAAGGAAGCGGATGAACTAAGAATGGGATTTTCATTGCCACATCACCGGCTACTTCAAGAAGATGAATATATCGGCCAACCTGCTCGATCCTCAACTTCACTTCCCTCGGTATGTGGCCATGCGTAGCCCATTCTTGTTCACAATCGGTACGAATCCATTCTGAGCACCGGTCCGTCGAAATTAACGGCGATCCGTCTGTGCTGTAGCTTCCAGATTTTACGAACCTCGACCAGATCTCTACCAGCAGCTGATGGCGAGCTCAAGATAGACCGGCTTCTTTCTTCCTCCCACCGGTTTGCGGGAACTAGGTAGAGCTGCATGAGAAGATAAGCGGCGGACATCTCTTCATTCTTGGTCCCTGTTATCAGCGCAGTTCCAGCAGCAAGCTGGCTGTATTGTATTAGGTACCTGTCTTTCCCCACGAGATGTACCTATTCTTAATTTGAAATCAGGTTGCACAAGACATTAACTTGAACCGCGCAGTCACCACGAAACCTCTGAATGAACAGAACGCTCGCATTCTCCTAAGTCGACAATGGATTTGGTTGAACTGCTTCAATTTGGATCGTTCAACTGGGACTCAGTACGGCAAACACCTGATCATCCACGACACGGATTACTTTGCCGCACACTCGGAGGATTGGTGAAGATCATCCCCCTACAACATCCCTCAGGCCGCTGCACCCACAACCTCCCACTCTGCGACCCCGTCTGAGCCTTCAAGTTAAACACTCGGACTCACTTTGTATATCCTTGTTCAACCCACCGATTTCTTTTTTGGCAACATTCCTATTTACTCGTAGGATGTACAGCGCAGAGCCATCCAAGACGCTGCAGCCATCGTGCGACCTCAATACCGTCCACGTCATCAACGATACGACTACGCCGCAGCGCCCAACTGGGGAGTGACTAAGATGGAGCTTCCGGAACCAGAAACCCCCCACCACTTCCTCTTTATAGTACTTCAATCACTCGTACATCTCCGTTGCCATCATCGTCTTCCCAAAAGCCAGCTTGTCGTCCAATCCGCTGCATACGACAGACATCTCAGCGGTCGCGATATCGACTATGCCCTCCTATGCCACTTTGCCGGCGAGTTCAAGACAATGTACAAATTGACTTCCAGAGCCTCCCGCCCAAAGGCCACCTTTCGTCGCGCCGTTGGTTATGAACACCTCAAGAAAATCCTCCGCAAATCCAGAGGCCCTTCTCAGCGTCTAGTCTTTTCTGAACGACATCGACGCATTCTCGAGGCTCTCTCGTGACGCCTACGAGGAACTCATCGCCCGTCATTGATCGCATCGCGTTTCCCTCTAACAGGCCCTTGCAGAATCTGGCCCCTCCACCGACAAGATCGACACCGTCGAGCTCATCGGTGGCACAACGCGCTCTAGGATGCTCTAGGCCGAAAAATCCTCAACCAAGCCGAAGCCGTCGTTCGCGGTACCACCTTTTCCTGTGCATTCTTCAGCTCCACATCCCGCATGCGCGAGTTCCATATCAGGGACATCACACCTACTGACAAGTTTGTTCAAGACATCCCGAAGTCGATGCGCCCGACTCAACGTTCGCTAGGATCACAAAAACGCCCTTAAAAAATTCCCTCTACGATACGGAAGAGGGCAAGGATGCAACCAACTCTCCACGTCGCCCGTCTCAACATGGTCCAAGTCATCGGGGATCCCTTCCTCGCACGCTAGTCTGACGCCGAAGAGCGCCCGAAAGCCATCACGGGACAGCGCTGAGCGCCCAGACGAGTACCTCGACCAAGCGACGTTGACTGAAGACAAGCACGTGCACATCGATGACAAGGACAAGATGTCCATCGTTGAAGTTGGTCAACCCAGCCGCCCAGCAGGCCGTTGCAGAATACAAGAAAATCGGGGATGATGTACCTCCCATCGACCTAGTCGCGCTGAAGAGCGCTGTTTAGACTAGACCACATCGTGGGCTCCCTTGCGGTCCTAATCCGTATGTGTCATTGTCGATGTGGCCAGCGGAGTCCTCACTAGTATTTGTTCAGAGTCCCAGTTCGAGATATATTCGACCGTCGTCGACGTTGGTGGCCGTATTGGTACCTTCTTGCTTCATTTTGCTAGAACACACAAGCACATCAAGATCACCCTCCATGATCTGCTAGCAGCACTCATCCAGTCTCGAACTGTTAGACTTCTTGATCATAACCAATCAGGATTGATAGCCTGATTTATATTTCTCTAGGTTTGCGCAAGAGTGTCACGAGACAGCCCAGGCGGGCCGAATTCGCCGAACTCAACTTCTTCACCAAGTTCCCATCAAGGGCAAAGACAACTACTACGTGAGTCGGAATGTATTACATCAAGGCGGCCTCGGCTACCAGGAAAGACTGACGGAGAACGTGGACTTAGCTCCGTATTATCACTCACGGCTGGCCAGGTCCGAATCGGGGCTCATCCTTCGAAACGCCCGCCAAACGTTCGGACCCCACAGCTGTGTTCTCATCCGTGAGTCGAGCATACTAGTTTATCATTAGTCGCAAGCAAGCCGAAGCTGAGGCGGTATCCCTTGGTGCTAGTGTGGTCGGTATTCTATCTCAGTCCCGCTTGAACGGCGAGCCTTGATCGTGCCATCACAGACTCGTGAACCTATACTTCCCGACTTTAGTGTTGAAAACATGCGCACGTACCAACAAGGTCTGACGATGCGGATTCTGCACTACGCCAAGGAGCACGCACTGCAGAACTCCCTGGAACTCTCGTGAGTCACATGGATGATAGGTGTCTTTCGTGCGCTGACACCGACGCCACTGTCAGGACTGCGGCCGGCCTGAATTTTGGGATTTCGCAAAATTATACGCAATTGTGGGTCGAGGATCAGATCGCGAGGCAGGCCGAGCGCCCGAAGAGCAAGGATCCGGATTTCAGGTTTTCCGACCAAGGAAGACCCGGACTTCTCTTGCCCTGTTGGGTCGTTCTTTGAGATTGAATCCTACTGTCCGTTCGTCTACGAACGCCGATCCCGCTGGTGACAACGCCCATGCCGCTTCCATTGACCTCCGGGCGCGCTATGCATGCCGGTTGCCTTTCCATCAGGTCAATTGGTTTCCTGTATGCACGCTCGCTGCCCCCTCCTGACACGACGATGAGGACGCGATAAAGATGACGTCGACGCCAATGGCAACACGCGTTCCTTTGCCACCGTTGCCCCTTCCTATCCACGTCAACAGTCCTACGTTGCCGTCGACGTCATGGACGACTTCGACAATACAACAACACACTGGAAATTGCACTGTGTGCCCGCGCTACCAATACTTTGTCTTCCACCCTGTGACGTCATAAACCCGAGGGCCCCACGGTGATCTCGACACCGCGCGACACCATTGTCTCTGCTGTCGCGACAACATTAACAACTGTCGATGCCGCCCCAACTATACGACAATGATGATGGTGACGGACTGCCGCCTCTCCTACCACGCAATGGTGATGTGAGGAACATGTCACTATTGAGTGTTGTTCTTCTCCTGGTCGCCACACTCTGTCCAATTGGACCTTCTCTCAAACAGACCGAGATTCCCAGGCACAGGGGTATTCTCAACACGAACCACCTGCGCCGTTCCCAGTACGTCGTCCTTCCTCATTGCAACTATACACGATACCACGTACTCTCCTAGCGATGTGGGTTGGCCGAGCACAGTAATAGAGACCATGTATTGACATTACAAGAATAATGCTCTTTTTACCCTATCATTGTCTTGTTTTAGATCGCACAAGGCGTTCTCTGTGCGTTCAGCAGCTGTATTTGGTGTAGTCCTGTAACTATCTGACAGCTTCATGCAACACACTTATTACCAATGTGTCACAGCCCTATTTCCCACGTCAAGCAGCTCTACGAAAACAGTCACGGCTCGCCGCTCAAGTCATCGTGGCCGGTGACCGGTGATGGCCGATGAAGCTTCTTTCGTCCAAAACTGTGTCTGCGGTCGAGTTTTCAGTGACCCTGGCGCGTTCACTCGCCACCAGAAGGCATGTGCCAAAGGCAAGAAGAGGCTCTTCAGTGCTCTCGCCAAAGCAAAAGAAGTCTATGAAGCCAAAAGAGCCAGACTGACGGGTACCAGCCTAACATTGGACGATGCTGGCCTTCCGAGCGTTTCCAGCAAAAATCGGTTCTCCGAATCGCTCCCAGAGTCCCTCTTGGCTGATGGCGACTTGATGCGGGATGACACTGGCTTTCCGAACACTTTCAGCAGAAAACGTACCTCCGAACCTCCCCAAGAGCCACTCTTACCTGATGGCAATTCGGTGCGTGTTCAGGTTTATCTTTGTACTTGGTTTGATCAATGACAGAACGTTTCTTCTAGACGGCCTTGCTTTCACAACAGCAACCAGCGGATGATGAGGTGTCCTTGGGACAGCGAAGGTCGCGAAGGACTAATCGCAAACTACCATTGCGATTTCGAGACTTGCTTCCGGAATCCCTATTGCCACTTCCTCCTCCTGAAGTATTCCCCGATCTGCGTACGACCCCACCAATTTCAATACCAGGCATGAGTAGTCCACTCTCTTCATCCCGCTATATGTCGCCCGTGCCCACTAAGCCATCACCTCGACCTATCTTTTCTTCACTACGTAGGGTATTCAAAACTCAGATGAACAAGTTTGGATTATTCCGTGTATACAAAACCGATTCCCTTCCTCGCTACGACCCGGAAGATCCTTATTCGATTGAGAACATATCTTCACCACACGTTGACTCGGAATCCTCCCGTACAGAACCCTCGAACGAACCCTCCAAGAACCCTTATTACCCCTACCCCAACCAGAGTTCGATGCGCCTTGGGGACTGGTACTGGAACCACGGAGCCCAGAAATCCAAGGAGAGTTTCAAGGAGTTACTTGATATCGTCGGTGATCCTGTCTTTTCACCTTCGGCTGTGTCGCAGACGGCGTGGGATGCAATAGATGAGAAACTAGGACAGAATCAATTCGATGGCGACCTTCCGGAGTGGCTGGGTCAGGATGATGGATGGAAGTGTTCCTCGGTCACGATTTCGGTGCCGTTTCATAGTCGATGCCGCAGCCCAGGGGCAAAAGAGTACACCGTTGATGGTTTTTATCATCGCTCCCTCGTCTCAATCATCAAGGAAAAGATTGCGAATCCAGCCCATGCAACATCCTTCCATTTCGAGCCATATGAACTGCGATGGCAACCGCCGCACAGAGACCATGACATCAAGGTATATGGCGAGCTCTTCTCCTCCACCGCATTCTTCGAGGCGAACGAAGCACTTCAGGCATCACCCCCAGAACCTGGCTGTGACATGCCTCGCGTTGTTGTGGCACTCATGTTCTGGTCCGATGCAACTAAGCTAACCGCCTTTGGTGATGCAAAACTATGGCCGCTCTACGTATTTTTTGGCAACGAATCCAAGTACAAAAGAAGTCAACCAACCAACGGTCTTTGTTCTCACGCGGCGTATTTCCAGACCGTAAGCACTCAATCTTCCGGGGGAACTGTGGTGTTTATTCATTACCTAGCTACCGGATAAATTCAAGGATTTCCTGGTTGAACATGCGGGTGACAAAGCTGCGATTGGTGTAATTCACACCCACTGCCAGCGAGAGCTCTTCCACGAGCAGTGGGGGATACTTCTCGACGAAGAATTCATGGACGCCTATCAACATGGGATTGTTATATTGTGTTGTGATGGTATCAAGCGCCGTTTCTACCCGCGGATATTCACGTATTCAGCTGATTATCCTGAGAAGTAAATTTCGTCTGACCTCACCCAGAATTTCACTGATATCGCGTTCCTCCGATAGGGTTTTGGTAGCATCCATACGCAACCTCGGAACATGCCCATGCCCACGGTGCATGCTGACCATGACAGATGTACCTAAAATGGGTACACCACGAGACATGTCTCAACGAAGGCTCTTAGTTCGCATCGACGATGATAATCAACAAAGGAAAATCCTCGAGGCGCGGAAGCTCATCTATGAGAAAAACTTCGCTATTAACTCCCTGCAAATTCAAAAGCTTCTTAAGGACGAGTCTCTCATCCCCACTAAGGTAAGTACGAACTGAATTGGGGCTATGCATGTATTCATGCTGACCGACGTAGAACGCTTTTGCAGATAAGCTTCGTGTCTTCGGGTTCAACTTGTTTCTGATGCTTGTCGTTGATCTGTTGCATGAAATTGAGCTTGGAATCTGGAAAGCTATCTTTATTCATCTTCTACGCATGCTGGAAAGTGTGAGAGAGAGTACGTTGCGTGAGCTCGACCGAAGGTGTGTGGTTTATTCCTCGCAACCCCTAATCGTTCAACTGGTACCCTCCGCGTTTAAAGATACCGCCTGGTCCCTTCGTTCGGAAGGGATACGATTCGCCGATTCTCGACGAATGTGTCAGAGATGAGAAGAATGGCGGCTCGCGATTTTGAAGATATCCTCCAGGTATATAGCAGTTCAGTTACGATCCCGACGAAGACCTTCAACTGACTCGGATTCCACAGTGTGCTCTTCCGGTTTTCGAGGGCTTGCTGCCAGATCCTCACGACGAAGCTGTACTAGGGCTTCTCTTCCTCCTTTGTCAGTGGCACGGGCTTGCAAAGTTGAGAATGCACACCGAAGAAACTCTCGAAGTGATGGATAATGTCACTCAGTCTGTAGGAGACGCTATACGTAACTTTGAGGCCGACACATGTCCTGCGTTTCGTGCCAAAGAGCTCAAGCGCGAAGCTCAAGCGCGTCAACGTCGTGAGGTTCGCGCTCGCTCGCAACGCAAGTGTACGAATTCCACAGAAGCTCCGGCACGCAGATCGAAAACCCTCAACCTTCGTACCTATAAGTTTCATGCACTCGGTGACTACACCGCCTCGATCAGGATGTACGGAACAACGGATTCCTACTCGACGCAGCCGGTCAGCACTTGTTGTCTATTCGTATACATCAAGCAAGTTCTAATTCTAATGCTGGTTTTAGGGAGAACGGGAACACAGAGTAGGAAAGGGAAGATATATTCGTACCAGCCGGAAAGAGTTCGTTCGTCAACTGACTCGGATCGAGCAACGACAAGCGAGAATACGACGAATTCGCGAGTCCATCTCCGAAGCGGCCTGCAGTCCACCCGAACCTGTCCCTAAAGTCCCGGACGAACGCTATAACATCGGAAAATCACAACACAAACCAGTTGATCTTGATAGCTTCATCCGAAAGAATTCGGACGATCCAGCCATGAAGGTACTTGCAGTTGGTTCGCTGATTTTGATCACGACTGAACGAAGCAAGTAGAACTTCATCTCGAAATTGAAGCATCATCTCCTTCCCCGCATCAGGTCAATGCACATGCACGCTTCAGAACCGAGCGTCGACCATGTGCTACCGGGCGGCCTGGATGATAGTTTCAATACCTCAGAGGCCAGCATCAATCAGGTACTGCTCAAAGGCGGTCGCATCTACCAACACAACGTACTTCGTGTAAACTATACAGCATACGACGTCCGCCGCGACCAGGACATTTTCAACCCCAACAGTGACCACCGCGATATAATGATGCTGCTGGCCCCAGAGCCCACGGAGGAAGTAGTTCAGCATCATTTCTGCTACGCTCGTATCGTTGGTATCTACCACGCAAACATCCAGTATATTGGTCCGAGGCTCAAGGACTACAATCCTCGTCGGCTGGACTTCTTGCATGTACGATGGTTTGAATGGATCCCACCTGATCCACAGCGTAGTGGGGTCGCGCTTGATATGTTGCAGTTTGTTCCAATGGACGAAGAAGGCGCGTTCGGCTTCGTTGACCCCGCAGATGTATTGAGAGGGTGTCATCTCATACCTGTCTTCGCAAAGGGAAGGTCTCGTCCAGATCGCACTGCGCCATCCCCCACAGCGAAAGGTTTCCCCGATTGGCGGTATTACTACGTTAACAGGTATTTTGCATCTTCGATGGCTTCTTTTTCTTTCACTGACGCGCTACAAACAGGTTCGTTGATCGTGACATGTTGATGAGATATCACTGGGGCCTTGGTGTCGGCCACACCTATTCACATGTTCGGAACAAGGCAGCGGTCAAAGTGAACGCAATTGCTAGCACTTCGCGTGCTTCTCCGAGTCTGGGCGGATTTGACGACCTCGAGAACGAACTCACCGTTTCTGAACTCGATGCACTGGAATGGCAGTTACCCGAAGTAGAGAACAGAGCCGACGGTAATTGGAGCGCGGAGAGTGTGTCCAATCTTACTTTTGCTGGGAATTCTCCCGTTCATGGGTTTGACGACTTTGATGATCTCTCGCTTGCTGACGGAGAGGCCCTCGAATGGGAGATGCCTGTGGACGATGATGGAGATATTAGCGATGGCGAATCGGACGATGACTCAGACCCGGAAGCGTCTATGATGTACGAGATGTATGGCTCCGATTGGAATAATGGCGAGGAGTCAGACTAAACTAAAATTTTACATATCCTCGTATTGACAATTGAATAATCGAGTCGCTTGTAGAGCGATTACTACGACTTTCACCATACACACCGCAGAGAAACCGCCCCCAACACCCCCCGACAATGCCGACGACGTAAAGCTCACCGACGTCGTCCTCGTCGCCTCCATCGACGGCAGCTTCCACGCCGTCAACCGTACCTCCGGTCAGCGTCTATGGTCCATGTCCGCCGCGGCCACAGACATCCCATCCAGCCTTGCACCCCTCGTCCGCACAAAACACGCGCCTGTCGACAGCGACCTCACCGACGACGACGACCCCCACCAGGAGCGCTACATCATCGAACCTCAGACCGGCGACATCTACGTCATGCCAACGCCAAGAAGTCCGTTGCAGCCCCTCGCCGTATCCATGTCCCAGCTCGTCGAACTCTCCCCTTTCAAATTCGACAGAGGCGACGACGAACGGGTCTTTGTCGGAAAGAAGGAGGCCTCCCTCTTGTCCATCCAACTAGACACCGGAAAGGTCAAGACGATCAACGCCGAATGTCCCTGGAACCCTTTCGAAGACCTCGCTGAAAAGGACGAGATCGACTTGGACGATTTCGAGGAGCGTCCGTCCACCAACAACGAATCTATCCCAGCAGAGGTCTTTGTCGGTCGCACAGGTGAGCTCTCCAAACGAATCATATCATAGGCTCAGTTTGAGACCATGGTCAGATTACCATGTCGCCATCCACATTCGCTCCTCGTCTGGACGGAAGCAACCGGTTCAGAGTCTCGCGTTTTCTTCCTATCCCAACATGCAAGACAATGCTGCCCAGGCTTCCTACCGACGCACTCCGGACAATGTCTACATCGAGTCCCTCCCAAACGGTCAAATCATGTCCTTCAAAGCACGGGACAGCAACTCAGCGGACGCATACATGCGTCGAGAACCCCAAATTTTGTGGGCTCTCAGTTTCGATAGCCCCATGTAAGTGCTCCGTGTTTGACGCATCGCAGACGTTGATTGATTTCTTCATACGGTTGCATTGGATCTCCGGCGTGGCAGTCTTTGATGTTCTTTCAAGTTCTAGACGCTCGGGACCTTTTGTGCTCATGCAGCCTCGTCCACCGATATCAGATGTTCTTCGGGGTTTTGACAAGTCCTCTGTTGCATCTATCTATGATCCGGATACGGCCTATGTTGGTCTCGTCGAGGAAACTGGCTCGCTGTTCGTCATGGGTAACGAACACTATCTCTTGATTGCGTTTGGCGACACTGAATACAGCATCAACTCACGTGCCATCGACCCACCACCCGGTACCACTCCAGATCTCCCTGATAGGCTCGATCTTGTTGCGAAGCGTCGCAGGCTCCGAGAATTGTGTGCAGAATCACCCTTTGACACGCGGTGTTTGACCGGAAAGCGTCCTTTGGATACGTCCTCCCTCAATTCGAGACAGCTTCCTGGCGTCCCTTCTGTCGAACTCCCACCCGAGATCGAGTTGTCCCCAAACACCGCCATTGACACTGCGGATCCCTTCCCAAATATCCCAGATACCAACAACATGTCTACCGTTATACCTTCCTGGACGTCTGTTGCGACTGCCATAGGGGAAAGTTTCAAGCTGTCTACTGCCTTTGGCACTGTTATCCTAGCGATGGTCGTTGGTTCGACGTGGTTATTAAGCGATAAACTTCCCTTTGCCAAGCTACACCCATGGAGCCCGCGTCTCTCACCCGCGACTCATACTACACCCTTCGTCACTTCTCCGCCTGCTGCCATCGAAGTGTCACTAGCGCCGCCACCGGTATTCCATGGAGAAAGTTCGGAATTGACGATCTCTTCACCCTCACGACCACCAGACGTTGGGATCGCTCCGCCCACTCCAGAGGCGTCATCAGAGCCTGTGGCTCAGCTGACGGAATCGCCCACGTTTTCGAAAAAGACTCTCGATTCACCTGGGGTACCTCTCGTCGACGACGTCGAGGAGAGCGAACGGGAAGGGGAGGCTGTTGATACAGTGCCGGGCAAGCGAAAGCCCAGACGTGGGCGAAGAGGGAAGAAGGGCAAGGGCAAGAGCTCTATGACTGCTGGTGCCGTCGATGATACCGAAGGAGAGAAGGACGTCGAAACTGTTGTCGATTCAAAGGGCGACGGTGGTGCGGGCGAAGGAAACCTAAAGCGTTCTGGTTCGGCAACGTTGATTGTTCAATCGACACCTCAGCCCAATACACCCTCGCTCGTCGTGTCCGATACAGTTCTCGGTGAGCTTGGCTTCGCTGCTGCTACCTGGTTGCTTCGCTGACATGGTTACTGTAGGATTCGGCTCACACGGAACAGTAGTGTTTCAGGGATCTCTTCAAGGGCGTGCAGTGGCTGTCAAACGCCTCCTTCAGGACTTTGTCACCCTTGCTGCCCGCGAGGTTAGCATTCTGCAAGAGTCAGACGACCACCCCAATGTCATCCGATACTACTATCAAGAATCTCAAGGCAACTTCCTCTACATCGCTCTGGAACTGTGTCCCGCCTCGCTTGCGGATGTGGTCGAGTCCCCGGATCAGCATCAAGAGATCGTTGCGGCCTTTGATCCTAAACGAGCGCTTCGGCAGATCTCCTCGGGATTACGCCATCTCCACTCCCTCAAAATCATCCACCGTGACATCAAACCTCATAACATCCTCATCTCAGCGCCAAAAAATGGTGCGACCGGTAAGGATGGCGGGAGGCGCATGTTGATATCCGATTTTGGGCTTTGTAAAAAGCTCGAGGTCGACCAGACGAGCTTTTTGCCGACAGCGCAGGGTGCACAGGCTGCAGGCACGGTAGGGTGGAGAGCGCCCGAGATTCTACGTGGTGATGTGAAACTTGACGATTCACTCAATGACGACGGGTCACAGTCGTCCACGGACAGTACAGGTACCGTCGTCAACGGGGGCTGCTCGACGCCGAGACCATCGACGCGGCTCACGAAAGCCGTCGACATATTCGCGTTGGGGTGTCTATTCTACTACGTCCTCACGAATGGGTCACATCCATTTGGTGATAGATTCGAACGGGAGGTCAATATCATCAAAAACGTCAAAACGCTGGATGGCTTGGAGAGGTTTGGGGAGGAGGGCTCTGAAGCTGTCGGCCTGATCGGGAAGATGCTGGATCCGGTGGCTTCTCGCCGGCAAGTTGGACTTGTTCTGCTTCCATTCTTGCGACTAATTGTTTTGAAATCAAATAGACCTGATACGACGGCGTGCCTCACACATCCCTTTTTTTGGGATCCTGCACGGCGATTGAATTTCCTTCAGGATGCATCGGATCGGTTTGAGATCATGTGTCGAGACCCTCGAGATCATAATCTCGTCGTGCTCGAGACAGGCGCGTTCGGGATTGTGGGACACGACTGGCATTCGAGGCTGGACAAAGTCTTTATCGAAAACCTGGGCAAGTTCCGGAAATACGACGGAAAGAGCGTGCAAGACTTGCTGAGGGCCTTGAGAAACAAGGTGAGCTTCGTTCTTCCACTCATTCGTGGTCCACCTCAACGCGGAGCGTTGAACGCTTGCAGAAACATCACTATCAAGACCTTCCCGATCACGTCAAACGCACGCTAGGGCCCATGCCCGAGGGCTTCTTGGGCTACTTTACCAAACGATTTCCGCGGTTGTTCATGCATGTGCACGGCGTCATATCCGACACGCATCTCTATACAGAGTCCGTGTTCAGGTCCTATTTCGAGCTGAACGAGTCATGATCCTTTGCCGGCGGTCCGATACCTTCACGAGGTCCACTTTCGTTGCTATACCGCCGCGCACGTCCGATGCGTGGTGTCCCCCGTCTTTCTTTTTCTGGCTGACGCGCACATCTAACCCATGTCCCATATGTGTATCTACGTATGCATATCTCCACGGCTCCGGACGTTTTGGCGGGCATACCACACCTACCGCTGACTCGGGTACCTCTCCGCGCTGACTCATACACACTGCATCATCTTGGTGCCGGAACGCCTTGTTTCTCACTTTTGAGTCTTTACTAACTTAATGTACTGTGACTCACCGCGCTTGAATCTGTATTTGTACTGCCCAGGTTACTTTTTTCTTTTCTAGACACGATCCATATCCAGGTAATGGGAAATAAAATGTGATTGTTAGGGGGATCCCTGGTTCTGTACTCGGGACATGTAGAGCTGGTTATTGGTCTCCTGACCCGGTATTGCAAACATGATCATGATGGCCGGGACCAACTTTTTGGATGGTGCGCAAACAGATCCTCGTGATGAACTTGAAATTCTGGCTTGCGCTCTGATACTTATTTCGGGCTGGATGTGCGCCCTATAACATCATACGACTCTTTCCCGGCCTTCGCCATCTGTAGTCCAGTATTCACATCGCAGTGACATATCTCTGTTTCTTCTCCCCCTCCCGTCCCTGATAACTGTCGACGTTCGCTTACACGATGTACATCTGACTCTCTTCAGACATTTGCAAACTTTTCATCGAATCTCGACACTCACCATTTGTAGTTATTCCCGGGCCCCTGAAGACAGCGTCAACTTGAATGGCAACTTCACTCTCAATCCCATAAGTTCAAACAGCTTACTACGCGTGTCATTTTCCGAATCGTTCGCTCAAATTGCTCGTGCGTCTCGTATGTCATTTTTTTCCCTAACCTGAACTGGCGGCACTCTAGGTCGTGTTTGTTTTGTTAGCCTTTCGGGTCAATATCTCTCTACAACAGTAGGAACGACATTGTTTCTTCAGCGTCGTAGATGCCCTTGACCAGATTGGAGCTCTCGGGGCTACCTGGAAATTGCTGATACCGTGCCATCAAGGTGATCTATCGAGTTGTGAAATATATCTGACATGGTGAGCAAGTCTCCAACCCTGGTCTCAACCGCATTCTAATCAGATACACAGGGAATCATATGTAAGTACTCCGTGACATCTCCTCGCGAATTCCTATCGATTAACTCCATTCTTAGCTTTGCCTCGTTACAAATGTGAGTTCCATAAGCATCTGCTTGCAAATCGTTGGTCTCACAGGAGCTCTCAGCCTATAATCGCCTTCCCCGTGCAATGGTTCGTATCGCCACTGGTTACATGCCGATCGCCCTTGAATTTCAGCTTCTACTGTCACCGAGTCTGGATCAGTGGGTCTCTCTTGGAGTGGTGACGTCGCATTTCAATGATGCTCGTATTCGCTTACAACAGAGTCATTACCTCGATCAGTGTGAGCAATCCTTTGTTTCGAAATGGTGTCTCTCTTACAATGTACAGCTCGTCTTAGCCGCGGCGTTCGCACAATTTAGTGAGTGAATTCATCCCCAGTGTAAAGTCTCATGCCAGTGCTATTTCAGCACTTGGCACGTGTAAGCAGCCTCGTTTCTTCTTTCATGCCGCTGAGACGTCAACTGGTTCCAGGGACCTTTATCGAGATGTTTATGCATCCTAATTTCTATCTGTAGTGTCGAGATCCCAACCTTTTTTTTCTGTACTCAACTTGGGTGTGCATGTACGACTAGCAGACGAAATGCTGATCTTATGTTACTAGATCATACGTATCACTTTAGGCGTGAGCACTGTGTGCGGCCTCGTCATCACCAGCACGATTTTCAAATATTTGTGGAAGTCGGAACTCTGGGGTCGGTCTCACCTCTTTCGTGATTTGCAGACTGTTTTTGTCAACATGGGCGCCCTGACCTGGTAAGCTGCAAAAGTTCGTGCTAGGGTTTTCTGTTCACTCTCTCGTTTTCAGTGCGATATCCATCGCTATCGGTGCGGTAGTGAGCATTGCCCTTTTCTAATGTCTAGCTCGCTATGCTGGTAAGCTGACGTATCTACTTCCTAGGCTGAACGCCAGACGAATCATTCGCGAACGAGAGCGGAGACGGTTGTGCGCACCCACTAGCGAAGTATTCCCAGTGCCTTTGCGACGGTCTTGACATGCATATACTTTGGATGCGAGACCCTGATCCTTGCACGCCAATTGTATTCCGCGAGCATGATAAGACCGATCTAGATATATCCCCTGGAGAGTGCTAGTGATGGTAGATTCTGGCCGGTTCATCGTAGCCTTCCTACGCCTGCATAAAGATACCTGTCCGCAGATAGTTCAACACAACATTCATCCTTGTGGTGATAATCAGGTATACAAAGTACCAGAAGTGCTAGTTGAGCGGCATCTGCAACGCGGCGTCCCAGCCACCCTTAAGCTCATGGCGCAGCAACGTGATTGCCACATTGTCGTCCGACGTCGTCGTCAGTGTTGTTGCAGGTTACAAGGTGGGGCAAGTCCTGCACAGTATTCGCAACAGGGGCCACAACCTCTTCGCGTCCTCGGATACATATGACCGGCAGGCACAGGACATAGCTGAGCCATGCAAACCGCCTCCAAATCATCCGACGGTTGAAGATCGCCCTGGATGGGCGGCCATCATGGACTCACCAGAAGCTTGTTGAACCAGATGGAGTCGCACTGCTTTTGCCATTTGCAAGCTCAAGATGCGGCCCTGCCCTCACCACATGCTTCATAGGCTGCCATAAGGTGCGCTCGGCGACTAACGACCACATCCAGTCGGAGCCCCTGCAAGTTGCTGCAACACAAATGAGGAGAAAAGAAATTGTGGGTGGGAAACTGGCGGAAACTCGGATCTGGTCATTAAATAAACCCACGACATCTAATTCGCGGCCCTGAATCTAGTAAGCGCATTAGTTGGTGGCTATGGACATGACTCGGACTCGGACGAGCGCGCGCGCGGCGTATTCTAACCAACCCGTCCTGAACCCCCATCCACGATGCATCCTGTCAACAAGCCACCAGAGACCCATGGTTCTACAGACGATTCAGACGTCAAGTCGTTTGATGAGCTCGTGCTCGGCGTATGGCGCGTCCTGATTCTCAAAGAGACCAAGTTTTCGATCTTCAATTTTCGATGGGAGAACGTCTCCTCCACGTTCCCGTTGCTCCGACGTGCGCTCTATGACATGTACGCCATCAGCCCGAATTTGTTCGCCCGTCGGATTTTAGCCGAGTTTTGGTTTGCGATCGAGGGTCCGCTTTCGCTCTATTTCACGAACCGATTGTTTTCCTTGGTGAGTTTTGTCGAGCGCGCCAAGGATCGTATTCACTCCTTGTTTCCAGATTCAGAAGAAGATCGCGGGCGGTTCGGCGCGTGGTGAGAAAGCGTACGATCTGTACAAGGCGGTATTGTTCAGAGTTGCTTGTTCTGCATTCAATGCCTATATGAGAGTGAAATCGTAAGTTGAAGAGGATGTCTGTGAATACGGACTCACCCTGAGGCTCTCACCTAACAGGGACCGAGACAGGGCTGCGTTTGCCTCTCGTATCAAGCATGCATACGAAGCCCGCATTTTTCAAGGCGAGTGGGGATGATTCTGATGCATCGCGCGTCTGATGTGAAGTGGGAATCCTTCAGCCCAATTGGTTTCCGATCTGGGTACGTACCGACTCCATCTAGTCTAATCCCGTGGCCCATGTTTGTCTAGACAATGACGCACCCAGTGCTGAAGCCGGAAGCGTATCCAAATGTCTGGAACGTGTCATCTCGATGACGAAGAGCACGATATCCTTTATTTTGCACATCCGCTTCTTTTTACGTTCCCTTGGGACTGGCCTTCGTAATGGAGGGCCTGTGTTCCTTGCATTCTGTATACTCCCCCCTCTCATGAGACACATCCTGTCGAGTGAGATCTGGACAAAAGGTAATGGTCACCGCATCATGTGCTTCTTTGATCAACCATTTATCATGGTGGGGTTAGCATATTTTGTCGATGCGATCAACAAGTTTTACATCCGCAAATCTGCTCTGAAAAAGTTTGCTTCGAACGATTTGAAACAAGAGGTCGTGGCCGGAGGTATCACCACATATCTGACGAATGGTAGGCCTCTGGTTTTTCGCAGCGCGACCCCAACTAACTGGACCTTTCGCATCAGAATATCGCAAGGCACAGGATGGTCTTGGGGGTACCCCCGACACTTCGGCTGAAGAGTTGTATTCACAGCGACGCGAGTTGTTCTCGGATATGGTGAGGACGCTTGGTGCAGACGCCCCGACGGTAAGATCGCATCCTACTGTCCTCCCTGCAAGACTGACTGCTACCCAGCTTTTCTTTGCTTTCCTGGCACTCATGAATCCCTCCAAGTTGTCCATGGCCCAGCTTGCTGTTCTTAACCAAGCCTCGGATTCCATGTCCTATACCCTCTTCGATATGGCCATTGATATCGACCTCTGGCCGAGTAATTTCTCGCGGATGAAGAGTGTTTATGCTGTACTCGATGCCCAAAATGGGATGAAAGACGGCGAAACACCCTTCCCGCGGTCAGGGTATGAGGAAAGTACTGGAATGAGTATCGAAGTCAGGTACGCGGACTACACCCACAACGCTCTGTATGTGACCTCACTTGTGGTCCAGGGACGTGTCATTCTCTTATCCAAACAGCAAAGCTCAGCGTGATTCCCTCTCCAACATCTCCTTCACGATCCAACCTGGGCAGCTGGTTGTCATTGTCGGGATCAACGGAAGTGGAAAATCGACGATCATCAAGTTATTGAGCCGAATGTACGACGTCACCTCAGGCAGTATACTCATAGATGGAATACCTATCGGAGAGTACAAGGTATCCGAGTTACGCAAGGGCATTGCGATGCTCACGCAAGAACACAATTTGTATCCATTGTCTCTGGGAGAAAGCATCAAACTTGGTGCAGCGCATCCTGAAGAGATAGACGATCAGGGGAAGATCGAGGAGGCAGTAGCCGCTGCAGGGGCAGAAGGCATTGTCAAGAACTTTTCGAATGGATACGACACGGTGCTGGATCCTGTGTCGGTTGGCTATGTCAGCTTCGCAGGTCGAGGTATCCCAGCGTTGGAAAAGATGCACACCGACTTGCAGAAACCGGCGAATGTGTCAGGTGTGTCTTCCGTGTTTGTCGAGGTCGTTTTCGGTATGCTCAAGGACCGCACGCGACAGGAGGGGAGAAACAAAAGCTCGTCGCGTACGTCCAATCGTAATCGTAATCATCTTCACGCCGAAATCTGATTCCTCTCGTTCAGTGCGCGCACGTTCATGCGCCTCTTTACGTCTCGCATCAAGCTCGTCACCGTAGACGAGCCCAGCTCGGCCCTCGATCCTGCAGCCGAATACCACCTTTTCTCGAACCTACGCCAAGAAAGAAAAGGTCGCACGATGATCATGGTGACCCATCGGTTCGGACACTTGACCAAGCATGCCGACTTGATCATGTACGTCTCTCGCGGGGTCTTACGTCGTGGGGAGCGCTGATGTGCATGACTGTGTAGATGTATCAAAGATGGGGTGCTCGTCGAGACGGGGACCCATGCCGATTTGATGTCACGGGGCGGGGAATATGCGCACCTGTACAACATTCAAGCTGAGGCGTTCGAGTCCGTATGACACTGCTCAGCCATATTCTATTCTAGACATACCCGCCTGAGGTAAAAGGCGAGGAGCGCTGATGTACGTGATTTTCTGTAGTTGCATGAAAGGCGGAGTGCTTGTCGAGATGGGACCCATGTCGATTTGCTGTCACGGGGCGGGGACTATGCGCACGTGTACAATGTTCAGGCTGAGGCGTCCGGTGGATCTGGCGTATGGGCTTGGACATGCTGGACGTTTCGAACAGCTACATTGTTACCTACATTTCCTTTACCCTTGATGGCACTTCACTTTCATTCGTTGCATTTCTCTTCTCTCCAGTCTCCCGTGCTCAATATTGAACTGGAAGTAAGCTGCATACCACATTCAAGTTGAAGTTCTTTCGCTTTCATTCCGATGCGTTGTTACGTAATACGTTGCAATAGCATCGGTGTCACGGTCACGGTCTTTACATTCAATGCGGTCACGACCGTGACCAGCCTGAGCTCATCCGAGTCCTTGTCGTATGATTATGATGGAATTCGGGAACTGAAACTGGAGCAGGTAGTAGCTGCCCTCAACGTTCATGCCAAAATGCTCACCGCGTTGCAGATATATGTAACACTGCGCCTTCGAAATTTTCACTACCGCCCGTGGTCAAACCTTCAAGTTCTACTTAGATTATGTATACGGTACTCGGCGCAAGGTACCGTTAACCGGGTTTGCATTACTCTCAACACAGCTCTCTTTACGTGTATGACTACTCACCAGGTTACTAACAAGGTATTATTAGTATGTACCTTTGGGGTCAGGCCCGTCAGACCCGAGTCAATGTCAACACTGATTAATACAGACTGTGACTCACTGGCAGTGGCGGCCGCGCTTCCAGATCGTCTGCGAACCACACACTTGATCGTCATCCACCGCGCGATCCTGCAAGGCGTTATGTTGACGAGGTGGCTAATATAAGTATCAATTTATGCCTGTCGTGCCGTTTGCCGTCGTATTCACTGGCATTATATCAGAGCAGCTACAGATGGGGCTAGTGTGGCGATATGGAGCGAGGCTGTTATTTGAAAACAGCAAGGTGAACGCTGCTGACACTGATGCTGAGTGGCCCTACGGCATCATGACCATACGACGTGCGACCGCATCTTCTAGCCGCTTATCGCGATATGGGCGCAACACATCTTGACGCGGTCACGTAAATTGTTCGTCTGCTATAAAGTCGGTCACTGGCCAGTGCCACTTCACACGAGTCGCCAAGCTGAACATCCACACCAAGGTTCGACCCCAGCCTGAATTTCGAGTCATTGTGATAGGATCTAATATCTCACTACGTTTCAACCAGATGGTGATTGCAACTAGTGAGGGGTCTCGGCATCCTAGTACACCTACTCTATCAGAACGGACCAATCTTGTACTCCTCAAGATCATTCGAGACAACTTCCCCACCCAGTACGCGTCTCAAGCAGTTTCGCTAGCTCCATTTCGCGAAGCTGTTTTAGCTAGCGGTGGTATCGACGTCGATGCCATTGTGGCCAATTTTCGGGCCCATGTCCCACTTTCGGGTTACGACTCGTACAAACCGTTCGTCGATAAATTCGACGTGCAACCATGCAAGGAAGAGGACGTCAAAGACATGTTTTCCCCGGGACTCCCAGACTTTTTCGCAATTTCTAGCGCTACGTCTGGAGCAAACCCCAAGATTTTTCCGAAATACAATCGCAACCCAGAGTTAAACCTTGCAGCGCTTCTGGTGTACGATCCAAGCAGCAAAACGCCAATTGCTGCGACGGTGTACACAGGATACAGAGAGGTCAAGGTGATAGAACGTGCATCCAACGAAGTGGCGCGAAGGGTCCCTGTCTGCCCCATTGTAGCGGGGTTGTTACGCAGATTCTTCGGGTGCTATGTTGATGACGAAAGCCAGTTGTCCCGCCCTAGTAGGCTACCTCCGCCTATTTCAAATGATCACTCATCGAGCGCTTTCCAGTACCGGGCTGTGCTGTACCATGGGCAGCGACCGTAATCGAACACTTTCCTTCCCTCCTAAGCATTCATGGTCTCTTTTACCTCTCGCGTAAAGACGTGGACCGTTTCTATACAATATTTGTGACGAGTTTCATTGATCTCATCCGCATCATTGCCGAGCAGTGGGACGTGTTCGTGTCTTGCATCAGGGATGGTACACTGCCCGACCTGGACGGCATTGAACATATTCGAGGGCACCTGCAGGCGAGTAAGAAGTGAATACGGTTGGATTTGGTTGTTAATAATGCTATGCAGGTTCACTTCCATGCCGATCCCGAGCGCGCAGCAGAACTGCTCGCGATCGGTCCCCCGTTCTCCTCCGAGGGATGGTTCCTACGCGTCTGGCCAAATGCGCGTCAAATTCTTACGGTATGTACTGGCCCATTTGCTACTCTACTTCCCAAGGTGCGGGGTTACACGCTCTCCGATGACGGTGTTGGATTGAATTGTG